>BGZK01002537.1:0-51886 GCA_005406025.1 Eumeta japonica | reverse complement strand
AGCAATATCGATTTGTCCTTCCGTGTGTTCTAAGGGACCGAAATTATAATATATATATTTGTCGATTGCTGTCTTTGAATCGGATCGACTTAAAAGCGTCCTATAAAAATATTTCAAACTCGGTTAAAAGAATTGTTCAATGTCATATGCGTTTACTGTCTAACCTTTATTATCCTTTAGAGAGTTGTTGGAATAAATTTTTTAGTTACAAAAAAAATATACACTTTATTTAAAACTACTTTTTTTAGTTTATGTTCTCACGATTGACGATTACATCTAATATTATGTAAGTTCGGGATAACCATTTTTAGCAAAAAACTAATCTAAGCGTTTGATATAATAAAAAATTCTATATGGCACCTGTTCGTTAATAAATATGGGTGTCATATTTCCCAAAATGCCGAGATGGAGTTCATCACGAATGTAAAGTGAAACGAAGGCTTTTTCAACAGACTTTTATAAGCTTGATCTGTGTATGTATGTATGAATGTAAAGGATATTTATAATTCAATTTTTACGTATTATCGTAAATCTAAATAATTTGAGATTTCGCAGACATATTAGAAACTGATCACAATGCATTTATGGTGTGAAAGATTTAAATAAGAAGGAAACAAGAATTTGTAAATATTCATATAAATATGTGGTTCAGAAATTTGATAAAAAGTTTTGAATAATAATAAAAAAATAATAATTTCGTAAAGGTAAAATGAAATTAATTAAGCAAGAATTTACTTTTAAGTCTAGACAAAAAACTTCCTACATTGTTTTCCTCAATATTATTTTTGAGCTAGAAAACCACAGAAACATCGTTGCTTTGATTTTTAAGCTTAAAATTATAACCGTTTTCTTTCACAATAATTAGAAATATGAAAATATGATCCAAATGTTTTTTTTCGATTATTTTGTCAAAGATATCTTGAATTAAGCCCCAATTTGTACGGGCTTGCAGCGTTCTATCCAGAGTTTTTTTTTCTTGAAATATTATTTATATTAGAATAAAAAAGGATATTTTTCTAGAAAACTTTTCGATATCGATATTTTTTGATAAATGTAATAAATTTTATCTACACTTGGAATTTCTAGCGCAGCTATTTAGGTAAAAAACGGATTTGATTTTAAAATAGCGGATTTTTAAAAATATATAACTTATTACGAAAAAGGACTCTTAAAGTGTTTTGGTTCACAATATCTTTAAAGGAAACGAACCGATTTCGATCAAATTTACGGTATTAAACCGAGTTTTAAGATATTCTGGAATCAGTTGGTTCAATAATATGGAAATTATTTGAAACGAAAAAAAATATTTTATTGGATTTCTCAAAATCCACAATGTCTAAATCTATGTGCTCTATAGTTTATTGATAAACTCAGCGTAAATATTTGGCGAAACAGAGTATATTTTTTGCACGTAATCGGAACCGAGATGAAAATTAAGAGCTTATCTGTGATCGAAATCGAAATCAGAAATTGAATGAAGGTTGGGAACAGGCAGCGTCGGGATTAGGTCGAAAGAGGAGCCGGCATCGATAACGGGACTGAATGGGAAATCGCAGTATAACGAGGATCCTGTTTGAACTTATTATAAATCTAAGCCACAAAATATACATCGAAAATTGCTTTTAATGCTTAAGTGTTAAATATAAACACTTCACACTAAATTCACACTTTGTGATAAAGTAAACCGAAAATAACTTGCAAATTACATTATTTTAAAATAAAATGAAAGCACCTAATTTCCACCCAAAATCTCGTATGTCACGTCTGTACAAACGATGCGCCACGAAAGAACTTTACAGCCGTCATTATGAACTCATAAGTATTCTATTTTTTTTTATTTATATATTTTCCATTGTCCGCTTTAGCAACTGAGGTCAACGAAATATTGACCTGAAGGTTCTTCAGGTCATTTCGCTCGGATCCAGTTTAAAGCGGTTCCGGCCGGAGTCGCCCGGGGCGCGGACCGAGACGCGGGCGCAATCTTTCAGCGCGCCCCCGGACCGCCCGCGTCCCGCACAATCATATAACGGATCGCCGAAGGTCGTCGATGCCCCAATCTCGACCGGAGCTCGTTTGTGTCGTAAAATTCCATTCGGAGTTGGGCGGCAATTAATTTGTTGATAACGTCGTCGTCGGGCTTCGACGTCGGGATAAGGGACGATCGTGTATGCAGTTTCGGCTTGGGGACATCATTGAGTTTTGATTTAATTTAAAACCAAATTATTTGTTCTGAGAGATTTTGGTGTGGATGTCTTTCGCGTGTTCCGCGGAAAATTGTGAAATCCTTTCTAATTGTTTAGAATATTAATAAACAATAAATAGTTTTAAATAGTCTCAATTGTAATGGTTTACCTGTTGTAATGAATTTAGCATAATTTATTCTGTTATCTTATCAAAGTATTCCTGAGCTCACGAAGGCTATACACTGAAATTAAATACCGTTTTTCTAAGCGTCAATTGAATGGGATATGTAAGACTAGACCGGATGTTGAACTAAATCGTTGTCATTTAGATAACAGGCCATACACGATTTAATCCCCACATAATTTAATTTAAAACCTTATTTGAATATCATATTTCTTATCTCAATCCTAATTTTGATCTAAGTTCTCATAAAATTCATTTGATTTAAACCAAATAAACGTCTTTTTAGTATCCAATTATTATTAGTATATATTTCTAAGATTGAGGCTTATACTTATGGCTACGAATATGATATTTACTGGAAGTCTTTATTTACAACAAGATTAAGATTTTGACGTGATAACGTTTTATAAATCGATGAAAGCTGGCTGCACACATGAAAAAGCATTACTCATTGTCGCGTTCCGCCTGAGCCGAGCGTGCGAGCGAGAGCGTTACAGCGATAGAGAGGCGTCCTAAGCGTTCGGCTTGTGACGCATCTATCTCTATTCCACTCTCGGTCGATGGAGTGGAAGAGAAATACAAAATAATGATAATTCAGCCATAATAATCCAATTCAATTCATTAAGGTATGCAATTTTATCATCAATGTTTCCTTATGACGTTTTCACGTAAAATTAACGTCCGTAAATCGACTTTACACACAACCATTTTTTTTTCACGACCTTGAACGAAAATTTTTATAATTCAATTTTATCGTATATCTACGTAACTTGAAAAACGGGAATTACAAATTTATAAATTCGCTCCTTATGGTAAATTACTTTTAAATAAAAATAGATCCAAATGGAAAAGCAAGAAATGTGCCTTTAGTTACCTTTAGCTTCGTACGTAAGCACATAATGAATGTCCGAAATTTTCTTCAGAGTGATTTTGAAAATATTTTTTTTCTTAAGATTCTTTGTAAGGGAACTTATCTATTCCTCGAAGTGTCATCCATAACGGATCGACTTACGCATTATTTCGAAAATGGATAAAGTACTAGCTTATTTTAAATTTGTGCCTCGGTTTTAATAATGTTTTCCCATGTCGTATGGATGCATGCTGGGATTCTCGATTATAACGCTTTTTAGGAAAATTTGACTACATTAATCTAAAAAAAATCACTCAACCGATTAGAATTATATTAATTGCAGTATTTTTTACATATAGAATTTTTTTTTAACATAACATAACATAACATAGAACATTTTTTTTATATAGAAAGGCGATGGCTAGCAGGATACGTTAACTTCGATACATGTTCGGATTTCACTAAAATCGAGGACGACAATGAAATCGCCACAGCAAACGTTCCTCCGAGGTTGGCTTTTGCAGAAAGTTAAACCTGCGGTTAGAGCGTGTCCAAGCAGGGAACACGTCCCATAACTGCGTTAACATACCGCAGCGGCGCGGTGCGACAATACGGTTTCAATAGGACCTAGCTTTGTCTCGTAAGCGACGCTCGGCCAAAGTTAGCTTGTTCGTTTTGTTTAGAAATGCAAAGTTCTATAGTGGCCCGTGTACGCTGGGTCCGGTCGCCGAAGCTCGGTAAGACTGAGTGCTGAAGCTTTGAATAACATCAGCTATCTATCAGGGTATTAGTTTCCTCTGAAACATTTGCCAGTGTTTCGTGCAAACGGGAGGGTAAACTTGAATATATACTTTAAAGTAAACTCGAGTTTTTTTTTATTGTTAAGATATCGATAACTTCATTTATGTTCCAATGGACGGTTTGAAAGTTATTGTTTACTATTATTTTTATTATTATATATTATTGTTGTTCCATATACTGTACCATATAAAGCAATGAAACAGATTCAAAGGGAACACATAGATAACAGCAGTGTAGTATGTACCAAGTAGGGCGTATTCACGAAATCAATGCATTAGTGTCTAGTAACAACAAATGTAAATAATGTTTTTTATTGATAAAATGAAGTTTCTGAATACGTCATAATTCAATATGTTTTTATAACAGTCTAGTTTACATCACATGATTTTGTGAGGAATTTTAGAACAATGACGGTAATTTAGAAATTTAACACACACTTGCTTCAAGAAAAAAAAAACTTATTATGTGTTATAGTATAGTGCGTATGTAGATAGATGCTGTTCAATCAAAGACCTTTTAATTTTGAACATCGTTGAATATTGAGTTTCGTTGTAGTATGAACACCGGTGAGTCACATGGATTGTAACGTACTGAGCATTGTTGATAAAAATGTATGGCCGAACTAAGCCACTCCACAGTTGAATTAGCACCACCTCTGAATCATATGGAATGCTATATCCTAAGAACAACGAATTAATAGCGTCGATGAGCCACATAAAGATTGAGCGTCGTCGAATCTAGAACATAGGTGAGGTTGTTGGAATGCCTAATACTGAGCATTGTTGAATTATGAGCATCGGTGAGCTACTAGGAATGCTAAATACCAATCGATATTAAATTATGAGCATCAATGAACCACATAGTGAGCATCGTTAAATTATAAGCATAGTCGAATTTCGAATGTCGTTGAAATCCGTTTATTGTTGAAACTTGAGTATCGCTTAACGCGGCGAAGTATTGAGTCACTCAGTTCAGAGAATTATTAAACACCGAACATTATTGAATTTTGAGGATTGCGAACATCGTTGGATTCTGGGAATGTCTTAAGCCCGAACACGTTGACGTTCCACAGAATTTTCTTTTAATATTTTTACGAATTACTGAGATCAATCTTTTTGCAATAATAAAACTGACGCATGCTTTTATAATGTATTGCATCGTATGATGGAAATTGAAAGGGTTGTTTTTAACAATAAAAGTAGTATAGTTTTTATATAAACTTTTATTTATTTATGAAATGGATTCAGTATGTGACCATGAACGTGCTCTTATAACGATAATATGAAATAACGTTCATTTTATGTTTAGATATATGTCTTTCTGAACAAAATTTTAAACACAATTTTCTTCAATATTACTCAAGATGAACCGAGTGTGGCGTGAGAAGTCGTGATGGGTACATTATGCCTTTGGAACCAGAAGATCCGCTCTCTGACCTACGGCGAATTGACGGTCTTTTTCAATTTAATCTTCGTAAACAGCTGTCCTAAGTCACTGTTATCGTATCAATGACAGCTACAGTCAGTATCCCTTAACCTGCGCTGGGCTAGCGTAGGGGATTTGAGATCCAAATTCTTCAATGTTAAATCGGGAATATGTCTTTTCAATTCAGAATCGCGTGAGATTGTGTCGCAGGCACAATGTTTATGATATAAGGAAATCAGTCAAAGTAAAAGCCTGACTGAAACTTCGGTCAGATGTTCAGACAGCCAAAATTCAGGATTTTGCATCCAGTAATCGAAACGAAGCAAATTTTCAATAAAGTTTAAATCGAAATGGTATGAAATCATTATACATTTCAAAAAATATATGTTTCATGGTAGGTAATTACATACCGCATTACAATTTACATACTTGACTATACTGAAATCATAGATTGTTACCTACTATTAAAAATTGAAAATCGTTGTCATCTTAAATATTTTTATGCAAATTTCATTAATAATAAAGGCCTTAAAAAAGTCTTCAAAGTTTTTTTTTAAGATTCCGGTTGGACAAATGCTTGTCTGCGACATAGCGTCGAATCTACCACTGCCACTACGAAACTAATGAATTGAATATTAATTCGAGACGCTCAACACACATACAACACATAAACAAGTGTTTATTTAAAATGTATTAGAAATCTGAAAAAATAATCAGTTAAAAATTCAAATGCATTTCAAAAGACCTAACTAACGAAACCCCGAATAAAAATTTGCCTGAAAAATTATACAACGATTCACATAACACATTTATCTATCTACCTGTACAATTTCATCAAAACATAAAAGAATAATAAAAATTATAAATCCTTTACATATGGATAAACAAATAAGGAGTATTTGTAAGGAAACGGTTTTTTTTCCTTTTGTTACGGAACCTTGAAATCCATTTCTTGACTATTTACTATCTACCTATTACTGACTTTCTCGTGGTAGCGCCGATTACACAGTACGTTAAGAAAAACGATAGTACGAATATTATCGCATTTGAGAAATTTCATCACCAGAAAACACTTCATTTGATATGATTTTGAAAGCGTAAAAGTAAATAATTACAAAGAGTACAATTTCGTAATCGCGAAAGAACGTAATTATGCGCGACGTCAATTTGTCTCCGCCGCGTAACAAGGACAAAGCTCTCATTTTACATCATTACTTTATAATAAGAGACATTACATTATTTCGGTAAGTTAACGGTTACATGAAACTTCAGTTTGTCTCGGTAACAGACTCAGCACAAATGTAATGTAATTGTAACGTAAGTTAATATTATTAGCAACTGATTAGATTGCTATGGAACATAACGACTCCACCAATAATATTTGTATTCGTTTTAGTGTAGAATGAAGTAATTTTTATTTATACATATGTAATAATTTTAGTACAAATATTTATAGATGTAGATGTATGAAAGAACACATGAAAGATTAGATTTTCATGCAGTAGGAATAAAAGTTCGTTTTATTTATCGAAAGAAAGTTCGAATTAACGAAGTCGTCTTGGCCCAGAGAAGATGCCTACCTTTGCACGTGAAGAGTTTAGGATTTTACCTTGAATTAGATTTATTTAATACGATTCGACTTTGTCACTGAAATATAAAGATATTTTTCGTATAATAGTGACGACAAAATAGAAATTTCTCGGCGCACAAATAGAGTTTTTACATAGGTACTGATTCAAAGAAGAAACAGCCCAGACGTAAGCGGTGTTTAAATATTTTCTGGTTAACTTTGTACCATGTAACTTATACTAACTAGAAAAAAGTTCATACTTAAAAATGTCCAATTATGAAAATTTAATTTATAACATAACCAGAAGTACAAGACCTTATAAGTTAAAGATTTTGGAATATAAAAATGATGGAAGAATATTTAAGCGAGAAAATACGGTTCCTCTTCCATCTCTTACGCACGTCGGCTACAATAGAGAGCCGAACGAAGTGTATTCACACATTAAACAGCAATCTCGGTAATTCGGTAATAGGCGGCACGAATCTGTCGATTTGCTTGTTAATCAAATCGAGTCGCGATCTTCTACGGCGAGGCCTGGACCCTACTAATTAACACAATACTGCAATCCAATTAGCCCCCGGAGGGGCGCGATATTTGCCTAAGCGTCTGCGCAAACAAATACAATTTGTCGAACAAGTTATGTTAATCCCGCGAAGGGTCGCCGGTGATAAAGTCTCGGCGGGATTATGGTGGCGGGCGCCGGTGGACGCGCGCTCGGACCGCGTCCGGCACCCCGCCGTGACCGGCTGCGGTGTCGATACACACGCGGGTTAAGTCTCGACGTCGGACGGCGACGGCCAGTGTAGTAGTTTTGAGGGAGTCGATGAAAATATATCGAGCCGTGACGGATTAATTATAAGAGCGAAATTCGGGATGTAGCTATAATTCCGAGAGGGTCTGAGTTACGCTTAAAACTCTAGAAGGGTCATAAATTTTGATATTGTCGAGCCTTAGAGGTGCTTAATGAATTTGTGTTGTAGCTGTGGCCGTATGTTAATCTATGCAAATAAAGTTCACGTAAAATAAATAGAGATACAACATTTTTTTTTATTATGTTGATAAGATAGGTATTCCACTTTTTTTTGGTTATTGCACTTAAAAAGCATATGACTATGATTAGTCAAAAACAGAGATAAGTAAATTTTTTTATTCATTTAAAACTCTACTGTTGCAAAATTAAGAAATATTTTGAACATTTAAATAATTTATGTAAGACATTCTATAGAAAACGTGAAATTAAACGTCGGTTCAGCAATTTAATGTTTTATTCAGGCAAATCTTGTGACAACCCTATACTTCATATATGACGGATTTTTAAATAAATGTCAAATAATATTTGTCTTATTGAAAACTGTGAATAGCTACAAAATAATTATGGTATGCTTTTTAGCGAATCATAAGTGCTCTCTGTAAATTATAATCCAGTGGACTTTAGTTTAGAGGCAGTATAATCGACAGCCTGCAAAGTACTCGGGCGTGCGCTTTTGAAAGAGTTTTAATATGGGCTCGTGTTGCGAATATAAAAAAAAAATGAAAACGACGTACCACAGCAAATCTCTATTTATTACAATATAAACGTACCTGTGTCTACGTATGTTTGTACATTAAGTAATAAATTAACAAATACACATATAAATTATTTTTTCTGTATTTTAGTACACATGTTGTGCTCAAATATGAAAGCTAACTTAGATCGAGATCTGAATTGATGGTTTTTTCGGCGCTAAAAGCTCTTAATGAATAATGCCTTCCAATCCTGTCATACATACAGCATCAACGTGTTGCGAGTTAATCCGAGTTTCGCTATAGTCTGTGGAGCTTGATTCTTTTCATTCTTTTAACTTTCCGCTATGAAAATTGAAGAACTTTCATATAATGGGAAAGTTACTGTTTGCGTAGGGGCAGAATGCGCTAGCGCACTCAAGGCTTAGCACTAAGTGACGAAGTGGGGTTTTAGTCAGCCAGAGTCCGATATGATTCGATGGGCCATTCTCAGGTCCCGGGTATTCGTGAGCATTTCTCCTTGTAAAAAAGAAGGTTAATTCATAGGGTTAGAGTTTATTTCAAATAGAGTGAATAACAAATCCCTTCCGTCTCACGGAGAAAACAATAGATACATATTGTGTATTAATTATATTATTTATGCGGTAGATGATTTAAAACGTTTTAGCAATATATTAGTAATCGTGGGCAAGGTGTCTCGTTATATTTGATCAAATATAGAATATTAAAAATTAATATTCGTAAATAAATTCCAAATACGTTATTTTTAAACTTTAAAATAGAACGTTCATTAATTGTTTTACTTTTCCATTTAATTTTTTGCAGCAATTAGCTTTTATGGGCCTTGTTTTGCTAAAGATAAAATTTAAATATTAAAATACTACGTTTTTCTTAATTAATTCTCGTCAATGTATTCAATAACTCCAAAACGATTTGATCTCATTTTATTAAAAGTTCTGTTCAAGCTATGTTAATTTATTTGTTCCTTTAAGTTATATTAATTTCTTTTTTTTATTGCATTTGTAAACTCACGCCTATTTCCTACAAGGGTAGGCAGAGATTATAGATTTCCACATGGTACGATTTGTGCGTATCTCTCTTGCTTCATTGCCATCCATCAATCTATTCAAACAAACACGTTAATTTCGGATGCTTAAAATTTGACCTTTTTTAATTATGCCACCAATTTTGTCTGCAAGAGATTATTGAGGATGCCCTAGTTTCAAGTAATAAAAATCTTTTTTTGACAGTTTTCGAAAATTCTATAAATGCTCAATATTCAGATGAGGCAAGTAACAAAGGCAAATGTGGAGTGCGTTTCCTTCATTTTTTTTTGCAGTGACATAGAAACCCAGATGTCCTCGATCTCGCTTTACCATGCAATCTGACGGACTTCATTGTTACATTTATGGCTATCAAGGCGCCGTTATTTTTATTAACTGACGTAGTATGTTAGCCACGGCGGAAAACATTATATCGTTTGTCAACAAAGTCGTCATCGAATACGCTGTTATTTACATTAGTCTCTGTTAGACATATTGTATCATAATCACGATTTAGGAGGATCTATCATAATCGTGATGCTATAGGTGGTACTCGGTTTACACTAAACCCAAAAGCATTTTGTTTTTGTATGCATCGCTGCTCAATATTATTGGTATAAAAATTGTTGCTATGGTTATAATTTTCATGTAAATAGCAAATGTTGTGGTAATAATATGTATTAATCATTATTTTTGCCCTATCTATTACCTTTGTTTTAATATTTCAGTACTTTCTTATTCTCTGTCTGCATAGCATGCTGTTGAATACATTCCTACTCAACAAAGGCGAACGGTATGCGGCAACACACGGAACATCACTATCATCGCGACCGTTAATATGCTCACAATCATTTTAATGGACGCGATGATAGTGATGTTCCGTGTGTTGCCGCACACCGTTCGCCTTTGTTGAGTAGCGTTATTGCTATGAGCACATGTTAGGATTACAATCCTGTCATTAATACATAATTGTTAGGCCCACTAACAAGTAACGATGGTTACGATTATTATCATTTTTATGTACCTGCCTTAAGAAATAAATAAAAAATAAAATAAAAACAGAAAAGTGTTAAATATAGAGTCGGGGAAAAAGTTTTTCCGTATTTTATATACAGATTCAAGATATTTTTTCGTAATATTTTAGTTACATTTCATTATAATATGTATACGCAATTTTGTTCAACAATATGTTGCCGTTTTGAAGGAAGGTGACATAGTTTCATTGCTGTAGAAATTTTAGGAATTCTGATCAAAAAACTGCTACAAGTGGTTTGAACAGTTCTCTCTTGATGTTAACCTAACACTATTTAAAGAAGTCTGAAGAGACTGAAACAGTTAAAAATCTGAGGATACATGGTTAGGGTTATATGGTGGATGCATTAACACTTCCTGACCAAGCACTCTTCATATTTTCTGAGTGGCTTATGATGTGTGTCCTCTGGCGCTATCATGGTAAAAACCACACACTTTCTGTTGATCGGTTCCGACCGTTTTTCTCTACATCTTGCTTGAGTCTCGTCAGCTGTTGACAGTAGAGATCCGAGTTGATGGTTTTGCCCGATGGTAATAGCTCAAAATTAATAATACCCTTCCATTCTCACCATGCACATGTCATCAATTTGTTGCGGGTTAAAACGGGTTTAGCTATAGTCTGTGGAGCTTGCTTGGCATTTGACCATGACTTGTCGTAGGAAATTCATTTTACATTACCAGTGATAAATCTTTTCAAAAATCGTTCGGTTTCATTACGTTCCAATAGAGAAACGCAAATCAATATACATTTCATTATATTTCTTTCCGTGAGCTCGTATGATACCCGAGTATCGAGCTTTTTGTATAATCAGATTTTTTGAAATGCATCAAAACTGGTTTGTGCCATATCAAAAAACAACAAACCCAAAACTCTTCAGATACGTTCTAACAACTAATATGCCGATCTTGCTCTTCTTTTTCTATAATGACATCGACCTTATCCGTAACAGGTCGGACCAAAGCGAGGTTCATCTTTAACATCAAAATTACATCGAAAACGAATGACGAGTTTTCTCTAATCGATCCATCAACGTCAAAAATTCTTTTTTGTTTTGCTTGTGTCGCATTTTTTTCCTTTTTGTAATAAAATTTCAAATAGTACCGAATTTCTATGTTAGATTCACACATTATGGAGGACAAAAAACAAAAAAAAATGGTGGGACAACGTTTTTAGTTTAATTTTTTTTAATGTCACCAATTTAATGGTATCAATACTAGCCAGACACAAATAGCACAATGAAATAGATTTTTCTGCAACTTTTTTCCCGTTTAAATACAAAAAATCTACAGACCTAATACGTAGGCGTACTGGAAATTTTTGGAATGAATGAGAAAAAATTACTATAAATGGTTTAAACTGAATTTATTGTTTATCAAAATATTCTCCGTTGGCATAAATATACTTTTTCAAACGAACAAACCAATTTTGAAAGAATTTATGCCATTCCTCCCTGGTGACCTTGGAAACATGTTTTTCAAACTCTTCGACAGAATCTTCTAGTGACGAAAATCGTTGACCGTATAATAAGTTTTTAATTTTTGCGAACAAAAATGTTACAAGTTTCCAAATAGGAACCATGCAGGATTGCTCGTAAGTTCTACGTTTTTGTCGTTCAAAAATTTATTTGTCTGTTTGTTCGTATGAGAACTGGCTTTGTTGTGGTGCAAGATGACACGACGTTTACGGTATTTTTACGGAGTTCGTCAATAACTTCCAGCAAACCAATGGTCGTCTACCAGTCACTATTTACGGTACAGCAATTCTCCAAAGCAACAGTAGCCACCTGACCAGTTTTATAAAAAAATTATAATCCTCTTAAAGGCATTTCACTCGCAAGCCACTTTAGTTGGTTTCGGTTTATCTCGACAAACCCATACGGTCGATTGCTGTTTTGTTTTGGAATCATATCAATAAATCTATGTTTCGTTATCTGGTACGATGTGCCACATAAAATTTGACACCTATTCCTTAAATCTGCTAACCATGGTATTGCACCAAACAACGCAGTTTGTTTTTTAAGCCTCAGTGAAATTGTGTGGGATCTACCGGAAATACAGCTATTTCATACCCGACCGCTTGTATAGAATTGACTGTACTTTACTCACTCACATTTTAATTAAATGCGTAAGGATGCCCAAATCAAATGGTAAGTCACATGCCTGTCGGTTTCTATTATACGGCGCACTGTTTTTTTAAAACAGTTTTATTATTATTTTTAAATGTAATAGATTTTTATATGTAAACGGGATGTCAGAGTTAAGATTTTAAAAGATGAATGAGGTCCGAGCTTGAAAAGCGCACGAATGGCCCGCTCAATAACATAATAAATGTATTATTTTTTACATTAAATATATCGGACCTGGTGTCATAGAATTATGTTCCATATTTGGCTTAATAATATTTTCAAAAAGAAACTGCCCCGTTTAATTATACATAGTGCTTTTAACCTCTAGCAAGAGAAATCCCTGCTCGATGAGTCGAAGAACATATCGTTACACGCATATATGTATAGATGCTGGGAACTAAGGCCTTTTATTTAGATAAAAGAATATGATGTTTATTTTTATACATATTGTACACACACAAAATGCATATTCGATATTATTAGTTTTAACTTGCATATATAATTTTTGTAATAATATTAGTTAATTCTAAAAATGTTTTTTTTTTTAATTATTGGATTTGAAGGGTATACAGAATGGAATTGACTATGCATCATTTCGTAAATATGCATAACCTTCTCCTTTTTTAAAACAACTTTGCCAAAGTAACTATAACAAACAAATATCACTGAAAATATGCTCATAAATAATATACACAACCATACTAAATGCTCGGTCAGACTGAAGAACGAGAGCTGCGGGCCGCCGCCATCACCACCCGATGACGACATCTAGTCATTTACCTATAAATGACACTTGATGTTGTCAGTGATGTAAAGGTCGCTGAAAGTATTATTACATTAATCTCTGATTTTCCACATGCGTTCCACTCACTTCTAAATAAACATAACAAACTAAGATCAATTATTGTGTTAACCATATACAGTACGCGATATGACTTGTGGATTCGCAGATTGTTGACTGTCAGAGTAAGTTTAACTATAAAGTTTTAGAGGCGCGACAATGTCACCTCTGCAAACTCCCCAACAATAAATTATGTTTGCATATTCATTAGCAGTGAAAGGCATTATTGTTAAACACTTAATTATTAATCACACAATCTTAGTTTTAAAACGTCTTTATCGTAAACGTAACACTTATGCTAACAAAATACCTACTTGTCGTTGAATTTCGTGTAAGTACAACGACAAGCACGCGCATGCATACGACTGTCCACCGCACGAGTTTAGGGTCACGCGATCAACTGCAGATCGGCAAGTGACTGCAGGCCGCATCGTAGAACTGGGGCGGAGGGCGCGAAGCACGATATCACGCACGTGTTTTTTCCACAGGGTTGTCGGTGCGAATTTTCTATGTATATATTCTAAGCTATTTTTCTGAGAAACGGTTACTTCAATAACTATGGTTTATTTGGCAAAGTTCTTTTAAAAAAGAAGGAGATTATGAATATTTGCAAAAAAAATGCATGATCGATTCCATACGGTATAGTAATAATTTCAGAGGTAAAATGTATTTTTAATGGTGTTTGATTCTTAAAATGTAATAAATTTGTGCGGAGCATTGTTCTTATCTCCATTTTAATTGGTCTTGAATGACGAATATTTTTTTTACCGAAATATACAGGAAAAAAAAAATGTTTCCACAAAAGTTGTAGGAACTTCATTGTACAGTGTCCATTGTACATTAATTGTAGAGTGCCTTATCAAAATTTGATAATTATTTATTTTCTGTTGCTAAGAAGTTACTTATTACCTCAAACGAACACAATAGTTACGTTTAGTCGAACGAGCTTGGTGGCTAGAAGTGTTAATCGAATTTTAAGCGGCCAACGACGTGAATAGTAAAGAAATTATAGCAGTAGATAATGAATTTTCGTTTTGTTTATCACTGTTAGTAATCAATTTATCATTGTAAGCGAATATAGTGTAAAATAGTCCATTAAAATTTTAAAATCTTGAAGATTTGAAATGAAAATAATACCTACATACTGATTAACCGATATGTTTCGTGAAGTTAGGTAAGATATTATTTAAGTTCATAAAGTCTTATACAAAAATAATAATAATTTTTTTTTGTATTAAATCTATGAATTTAACGAAATTCGTAATATAAATGTTTTATAGTCGTAAGAATTATGGTATAAAAACAAACTTTTCACATACAATTTAGCGTGACTTAGTATATAAAGTACCGCCATTGTATGTGAAAAGTTTGTTTTTACACCATAATTCTTACGACTATAAACATGTATATTAATGGTAGCAATGTTTGATTATTCTTATTTGATAGCGCCTGGCGTTGGCTATGTTAAATATCTGAATTTATGTACTCTGAATACTGTAAGAGCTCGTAGGACTATAGAATATTAATGCTATGTGAACAGTATAACTATGTTAATGGGATCAAATTGCATTAAAGCTTCACACATGTAGGCGAATAAGCGAACAAATACAAATTGATTTATTGATGGATATCATAGCCTTCGCATTACAATTATTTTAAGTACATTAAATGATATGATAATGGTAATTACTTCTAGTAAGATTTACATATTATCTTATAAATTCCTTATAGAGTGCTTTGTCAGGAATATAGATCGAGTTAAAATCTTATCGAACGCTGTACAATTTTGATTTTGAATCCCAATATTTATCTTTTTCATCGGAAATTTATGGAATTCAGGTTATTGCCGAACTTCGCTAATTTGACCAGAATTTTAGGAATATTTCGCTGGGAAATTTTAACATCGCATTAAACCCTTCGAATTTTCTCATAAGCGCGCCGAGGACCCTCATCCTCAGCGCGACAGTTGGGTTGTCAATTTGCGTGCTCGGCGCTAGCGCTCGCGTTGATTTATGCGGGCGTATCGATTCGCCGTTTGTTTGAAGTTTTTTCCGCCGGTTGTCTGGCCGGCCGTGTCGCCGCCGTAAAAACTGTGGTTTATTGACCAAAACGCTGCTGTCTACGCTTTTTACCATGCCGTCGTTTCCACACAGAAAATAGATAGGTTGTTTCAATTCAAATACACTTTTAATGTCTCGAAGAATTGCTTAAATATAAGTGAATCGTGTACACTGAGGACTCATGCATTTAAAAATATCTTGTGCTTGGTAATTATTACTTTATAATCATTATTAAATTGGAGCTAGTCAAAATATGTTTTCATATTTTAAGAAAACTGTAAATGCTCGCAACTTTGTTTTAAGTTTACATTAATGTATATTGAAATTTCAATTAATTGTTTTAAGTCGTTTTGATTGCATATTTAGTAGGTAGAAGAGAGAAATGGCATTTTTCCGCTCATTTTCAAATGTAGATCAATAGTTATATTAGAATAAAAATTAAATAATTATATATATATTTTACATTTTTGATCAATAGTTATATTAGAATAAAAATTAAATAATCATATGTATAATTTAAATTTTTCAACGTATACCCTTTCTAGTAATGCTTGACGTGGCATGTAAAAAATGTTCTACAAGTCCTAAGAATATTTTGACATTGTCATATCTAATTGCTTTAAGATGAAAATTGATTTCAAAAATTATGAAAAAAAAAGCAAACAAAGCATATCCACCAAAAACGAATCAAATATATTTTTCTTTTGCATTTCATCCATTTGCTGTATTTGTATAATTCACATGTTTTCTGTATATTAAGAATATTTGCTGACCATGTTTTCTTCACACGCATAACAATGCATGTGAGAAAACTGTCAAGGGTCGCCTTAGATAATTCGATACAGACTAAATTGGTAACATATTTAAAAAGAGCCAAATTTTAAGCATTCGAAACCGACGAGCTTGCATGAAAAGATTAATGGTGTCAGTGAAGTAAGAGAGATATGCGAGGATTGTATTATATGGAAATCTATAGTCTCTGCCTACCCTTCTGAAAAATAGGCGTGGTTTATAATAATAATTCTTCTCTAGGACTCAATGTATATTTTATTTAATTCATTTAATTTTTTGAGATGTAGAATATTATAAACCAGGTCTCTATCGCCATTGCACACCATTTATTTTAAATTAAAAGGCTTGGATATAACTTTCACTGCTAGTCTAATGCGGGTTGAGGGCAGTTCACGAACTTTGGAACGGATCAGATGATAACGTCTGAGACCTACAGCTTAATGTGGTCTCCGAGGCACAGAGCAAGACGTATAATTTGCTTAAGGTAAACTCAGTGGTCAATACGACTGTAGTTAAGGTTTATACTTTCTGAAACTTCTGATAAAGTGCTTCTGGAACCGCGATCCGGACGTCGAAATACCACATTTTTAGGAGACGAAAGTGGACCGGTTTGACTGGTAAGATATCACACTTTCACAGAACTCAGACGTGAAGTGAAACCTTCCACTATCGCCTTTCGTCTAACGAAATAGAATTCCAGTGGTCTACTCATCCTGCATCACCCCACCACGTTCTTTCAATCTTCTCTCCATTAGATATTCTATTCCTAACGAAGAGACCGGCAACGCACTGGTGACTATTTTGGGATTGCGAGTGTCAATGGGCGCCAATAGTCACCTACTCTCTAGTGCTCGCAAGCTCGTTTGCTCTTTGAATATGCAATAAAAAAATGTTAGACAAATGCGCATACTGTTGGGGAGTGATTTATACTGGAGTAAGAGCGTTCATTTACATGCATTTGTTTTGAAATTATATTCCATATCTGTGCTGTTATTACTTATATGCATGCCCTTGAAATATGTGTACCATGATGCATATACATATTTCACCTTTTAAATAATCGACGCCTTCGTTAGTTTTTCATGTGTTCTATTCATACATAGTCTTAGTGACATGGCTTACGCGCAGCGAGTGACAGATGAGCAGCGATAGACCTGCAACAGTTCTTATGCACTTAATTTTTTAGTGTGTTCTGTGTGTTGTCGATCGATTTTCATCTCGAATAGGTTTTTGATTTCTAATTAAAATTTATTCACTTGATGAACTATTTCTCTCTCATTCGAAATTGTTACTTTGTTACCGTTTTGCAGACAGCTTTTTGCACTACTTTCTTTTATGCTATGTTTGAAAGTTGTTTGTGTATATTGTTAATGTAATTTTTCCGACTTCAAAGGCATTTCGCTTCTAGCGTTATTAAATGTCAAGATAATGCGGGAGTTTTCTCAACGACACGTTTAAAGCTGCGGGTACACATGGGCCTTTTGAGTGCTACCGATGAAACCTTGGATACTTACGGCCTACCGGTTACTTCGTTGGTACATAAGTGTGATGGTACTATGTATTCCGACTATATCGCTGTGAAAAATGACCCTTTAAATAGAGTAAAATAAAGAAGTAAAATAAAGGATAAAAACTATTGTTACAACACTATGGGAATCTGTAGAACTTTGTAGTAAACTTTGGTTTAAATATTACCAAGAAGTAGAGGGAGGTATGTCTATAGTTTCAAATTGATTGAATGTTAGTTTGTTCACTTTCAATGTGTCGAAGACCAAACTGATGTGATTTCATAAAAGTGCAGGCTCTGCTATGGGAATCTGTAGATAACGCGGGTCATTATTTGTATGTTCATACTCTCAAAAAACGTATTAAATTTTAACACAAATCGAATATTTCCTACGAAAACTTTTGATATTTGTAAATAAACAAAATATATTTCCAACCGCCACAAAGCTATGTCATCTTCAATCGTCGCTACTGATTTCAAATCCACCAATCACAAATGATTATTTCACCTCGCGCAAACACCGTGTACATTCGTATTAATTCGTTAAACACGGAGCTTCGGTTTTTCGTGCACGTAGGCTGTGGTGAGCGCGGGTCGGCAATCCCAGCCGGCCGGGCACAGTCAACAACTCGTTAAATTTGGCAGCGGGCACGGATCGGAAATTAAGTGGAACTCGGGCGTTCCCCACCCTCGTCCTCGTCCCATGTAAATTAAACCATTCGAACGGATGCTGCAACGGAACGTGGATGATTTATTCCTAGAGAGGGCATTAATGGCTTTTTAATTCGCTATGTTCGCGCTTAAAAGCAAGAATTCGAAGGCCGCTCGGCCGTGAAGGAGCTTCGGTTGAATGAATCCTCGGAAATATCTTTGGGTCTCGAGTTATTTATAATAAAGAGGATCGATCTGAGATCAAGAATCTCCTTGTCGCTAAAGAGATTTTTGGAATTTTCCTTTAGGTGACACTAATATTACCTACAGGGAAAATCGTTTGAGACTGATACAGTTAATGTCGTTTCTGAATTGTGTTAGTGTATCCATTAGAAATTTCATTTAACTGTTCATCGCATATTAACGTTCATTCAACAAGTATAGCATTTTTATGTTGTAGTAAATATTTTTTTCAACATAAATTGTCCGTCTCAAAAGCGATAATTTTGATGAATCAGGTTTTTCTTAGAATTTTATCATTTAATAAAGATTGAATTTGTTTTGAATTTTCTTTGTCATAATAATCTTGTTGCTCATCTCGTATCATTTTTAACGAACTATATTGATATGATTTTTTATGTATATTTTCATGCAAAATTAATGCACAAAAACGCTTTTTACACACAAACCTATTGTATTTCAACTAAGCTTTTAATTTTTTTATTATTTAAATAAATTAATTTTGATCTTTTATTGATGTTGGGTTTACCTAAATTTTGCATGCATATACAAATGCGTTGAAAATAAGATAATTAAATAATACATATAATCACAGAATATAGACGT
The DNA here is from genome assembly GCA_005406025.1 of Eumeta japonica. Taxonomy (NCBI): domain Eukaryota; kingdom Metazoa; phylum Arthropoda; class Insecta; order Lepidoptera; family Psychidae; genus Eumeta; species Eumeta japonica. The sequence continues at coordinate 32,472 of BGZK01002537.1, read as the reverse complement.
GGAATAGCAGCTTCCGCTCTTACGATTTGTCAAGTGAGTGAGACTTCCGGTGATCTATTACCCCTCCGTCAAATATACGAATACCTCTAAAAAGTTCCTCTGGCCCACTCCTCCCTCTATTAGATATCCCAATCCTTCGTAAAAGCTCAGCAACGCCCAAGTGACTCTCGATGTCGTGAGTGCTCACAGGCGGCCGCGGTCACCTATACTTAGGTGGCTCGAATGCTTGTTTTCCCCTTTAAGTGCCATAAAAAAACATTGTCGTCGCTATAGAAAAAACCATTTCTTACGGCATCGACTTAAAACTCTGTTAGTTCACTTTAGAAAGAAAGAAAATAGTTTTAGCCATAACTCGATGATGTATTCGATATCGTTTTTACATAAATGAACTTTTGAACTTGTAGTATCCACCTTATCTATTGTTATCAGGAAAAAAATGTATTAAACCTATTTCTAGTAGGCCTGGAGTTCTGATTAACTATCACAAAACAGATTATTCTGTTATTAACACAGAATTATAAGGTAAATTGTCCGGTGCGAATTGTTCCAATTAAAATCTGCTGAAAGTGCTGTATCGGCTTTATATGAAGTTATTTACTCTACTATAAAAACACAATTCCATTAAAGTTGTAAAATATTCTCGACATCCAGATTGGTTCTCGCTGACATATTTTTAAAAAGAACACTAAAAGTTGGATTAAGTGAAATAAATATCAGAATAAATCGAAATGGCATATATTGTATTTATAGTAACAGATTTGAAACAGAGACGTATGTGTGCTATAAAACATACATGAACTCAGTTGAAGATAATATATGGAATAATATTAAATACTTTTGGAAGTTTATTTTGAAAGTATAATCGTAAAAATGCCTTGAATTTACCTAACCATGTCTCACATAATAAAATAATGACAAAGAAACCAATAGATATATATAAGTTATTTTCAACTTACTTCTACTCTCTTTTGAACATTCTAATGTAGAAAAAGATTTTGACGTAATTAATATTGAAAACACTAACGGTAATTCAGATATGATTATTGGTGATATATATCTAACGAAAAATTAAGCACTTAAGAAACTTCGTATGCTTGAAATTTCCAAGGGTATTGATAATATTCCCCCGTTATTTCTTAGGTCTATAGCTGCTTCTATTTTCCAACCATTACAATATTTGTTCAATACTTGCCTGAAAGAGGGAGTTTTTCGCACTATCTGGAAATCTGCTCGAATTGTAAATGTGAATAAGAGAGAGTCGAAAAGTGATGTTAAAAATTACCGTCCTACAGCACCTGTCCTGTGGCGGCCATAGACTGCAAGTTAGAAAGTTGTCCCGTCCTGAATTGTTTTTAATTATGACTTTACATTTTTTGTCCTGTAATTCGTAAAAACTGTCACGTGTGATCATAATTCTAAGGCAGGATAAAAGACGTCTTTTGTTTTCCGAAGGTGCAGCTTTTGATGTCGCAGACACTGGCTATCCGATTATATCATTGATGTAAATCGTTGAGCAGACAATTTTAACGCGATGTATTTTCGTCTTGTAAACCCGTTTTTTGAACATATTAGGGTACTCATAAAACTTCAGAACTAGCTTTTGCATGCCTAAGGATAGTTTAAGAATATATGATTAGCTTACGCTAAGAATTGTTCTTACTGTGTGGAATAACAAAAAGGCTTTAACATAATTACTTTTGACATAGATTTTTCGGCTCTTTAAAGGAGAATGAAATAGCATGATGCAGCGCCGCTCCACATTACAATGCAGTATATAAGAATAGATTGAAATAAAGCTAAGTTCACGTTTATTAGCAACTGATTGTTAGCAGATTCTCTAAGCGTCTCATGGTGTAAATCAGCTTACGTGTCCTTGTTCATGTGACTTCAGTATGGACTGCAAACAGTAACGGACAGTTGGAATCAACACAGGAATGGAATTTCAAAGATAAACCTTCGTCTGGAGCAGAGGCTGCAGTTTTATGAAAACACATCAGTTTGGTTTTCGACACATTAAAGGTGAACAAACTAACATTAAATCAATTTGAAACTATAGACATACCTCCCTCTACTTCCTGGTAATATTCACGCCAAAGTTTACTACAAAGTTCACACCGGAAAAGAGTATAGCTGTGTCATAAGCATAATAAATAATGAGAGCATGTAATGATGATAAAGTTAATAAATCATTTGATATCGGCTAAAAACTAAGTGGCTTCCAAAATACTAACCTGGAGAATATATAAAGGCACGAATCATAGACTACTCTTCTCCAAATCAACCCTGATGCACTGCTTCTTACCGTTTAAATAACTGGAAAACCAACCTAAAGCCACACCATGTACCCCCAACATCTCCAGCGTCCTCAATAGCATCGGCAGGGACACCGTATCGAAAGCCTTTGCTTAGTCCGAGATGAGTGCATAACATTTTCAACAACATGGTCTTGTACAGTGGCGCTCGACGACTATAAATTATCGACGTATCTTTTTGAAGGATAGAATGGCAATAAGCAAACTGATAGTAATTCAGATAGCTAACTTTCGTAAGACATTCGACAGACTATATCATAGAATGCTTCTTGAAAAGATCGCCTTTAATGTTATGCGTATTGGTAATAATATTCGGCGCTGGTTTGAATTCTACATATCTAACCGATGGCAAAAGATCGTTATCAAAAGCTACGAGTCTAATTTTGTTCCTGTCAGCTGTGGGCTCATTTTTAGGTCCTTTATTATTTAATCTCTTTATTAATGATGTCCATCATTGTTTCAAATTCTGTTAATTCCTTCCATATACTGATATCCTTAAAAATTTTCAGACAATAGAATATTCCACAAAACACTACAGATTCCACCAGGATTTAGATTGATTTTCTGGTTATAGTACTAAAAAAATTAAATTCTAACTTAAACCAACATAAATTAATTACTTTCACAAGAAAAAAGACCTTCAGCTATTATCCTTATAATTTGAACGGCGTTAGTCTCGATGTCGTTTAATCTATCAGAGATCTCGGAGTCGCACTTGATAGAAAAACTACATCTCGATAAGCATATTGATAATATTGTAGTACGGATTACTCTTAGTCAGATTTTTGGATATTCGGGATTTTTAATTAAAGTCAGCAACAGGACAACTAAATTACTTTAATCAGTTCTTCAAATTATCTGTTTGTGGATTTTGTATATATTCAATATTACATATTAAATATTTCTCATTTTAGTACTATCGAGGCTTTTGTGCGTAGGCAGGAGCCCTAATCAGCATCCCTGATCAGCTTTACTCAGCATCGACTGTTTTTGTTTCTCTTCCCGACTATCCTTCTAAACCTAAATTCAAATTAACACATCGAATGCAAATAGAACCCACGTTCACGGGATTGAGCACGGAGGCCGGATGCCTCACGCGCCAGCTACACCTAAATCGGTTACATATAATCAACAATGCTTATAGAATATATGGATTTGTATTTTGTTCTTGGGTTAAGTTCTCTCGATCTTCCACATTTCTTCACATTAAGAAATCCTTGATTCACTTTTATTTAGAATACGCAGTGCCCATATGAAATATTTTCTATAATAAATTTATAGATGCACTTGAAACTGTACAAAATAAAATATTTATTTTATATACATCTTAAGTGTGTTCGTGATCGCCTGCCTTTTAACTATCCTTTAGATAAATAAAACCTAGTGAAACTAAAACACAGGCGTTTACAACTTGAAACAATTATGCTTTGTGATTTGTGCCATAATAAATACGATTGTATCGCACTTGAAAACCAACTATGTTAGAGAGTTTCTTACCGAACATTTTGTCGCAGAGAACACCGGCTATGCAACTACTTCATGTCGTACTGATGCCGATCAACGTTCACCACTCAATCGTCCGATTGATTCGTACTATAATCGTTTTGCATGTACCGATGGCTGGGCGGATTGGTATGTACAAGACGTATGTTAGAGACTTTGCAAAAATTCAATGATGTAAATGTGTTATTTAATATTAGTTGCCTTTTCATTTTTCTTTTGTGAATCACTTCACAGTTATTTCTTTTTTCTATCTATAGACAGACACTTATTAAGATTTTTTATTGTACGTATATATAGTTAACGGTGTCAGTTACACATTAAAGTCGTATTTTTAAATGTATATTAATAATAACAACTTGGTGCGTTCACTGTTTGTTGACCCGAATAAATAAATAAGTATAATACGTACAGTTGCTATTCTAATATTTCAATTACTTGCGAGGAGAATCTTTATTCCTTATTATTTGTACTCCTTTTTCCTAATATAAATTATATTTCGAATATAATATTAGTTTCTATGTAGCGATATCAAAGTTCTTTCTTACAAGCTTTCTAAAGCTTTTTCATTTTGTACTTTCCTTGTTCTAATAACTATTTTTTACGACATTCAAACCACTTTGCAGTTAAGACAAGAATTGATAATTCTTTATTTTACAACTTTTTTTTGGCACATATTTGCAATTTTAAAATAGAAGCGATTTTAGATATGATCTAATGCGTTAACTAAGAAAAATAAACACCATACTGACTATTTATTCATGTCAAGTTAACGATGTTTAACCAGACATGTAGTTCGAATTCCAAGTGTAGTTGAACTTATTTATGACACCCTTTTATTACTTCAGTTATATATAGGTAAATAAAATTATTTAATCAACAAATTTAGAAAATCAATTTAAACATACTTCTAATTCTCTTGCCGATTTTAAAATTTGTATATACATGTAGTTTGAATGACAATGTATTAATTTGGTACCACTGAATTAATCCGATCATGGAGTCAGGAGGTGGTCAGTTAAACTTTTCAATGTTTATGAGTTAACTCCTTATTTGTATTGGTGCTTCCAGCACATTGAACTTGGCGGTACAATCTTGATGATGGAGCCGAAAGGTAGATAGCAAAACTTTTCCCATGTTATGTGTAAATTCTTTAAGTTTGGGCTCATTTAGTTTGGTACGATTTTTCCAACACATTACACTGGGTGACGTCATTTATGAAATACTTGAGTCGAAGCACGATAGGTTTGTTTTCACAAGTCCAATATTTTTGCGTAACGACCGACTTTGAGTTCGCTCGCATTACGAAATTTACTAAATATTTGCTGTATATGCAATAGTCACTGGGCTTATTAAAAATGGTAACACAAGTTAGGCATATACGTAGGACACACTGAAAATTTCTGGAACGAATGAGAAAAAACCACCACGGATGGTAAAAATGAATTTATTGTTTCTCAAAATATTCTCTGTTAGCATAAATGCACTTGTTCCTACGAATTAAACAGTTTGAAAACAATTATACCATTCCACCCTGGTGATATCGGAAACGTATTTTTCGTACCCTTACACAGCCTCTTCTAGATGAAAATCGTTGACCACGTAATTGGTTATTAATTTTTGCGAGCAAACAAAAGTCACAAGGTGCCAGGTCAGGACTATATGCAGGAGTGCTCATAAATTATACGTTTTTCTCCTTCAAAAATTTATTTATCTGTTTGGCAGTAAGTGAACTAGCATTGTCTTGATGCAGGATGATACGAAGTTTATGGTTATTTTAACGGTGTTCATCAATAACTTTCGGCAAATAAATGGTCGTGTATCAGTTAGTATTCACGATACGACAACTCTGCAAAGCAACAGTGTCCAGTTTTATTAAAAAAAGAAGCAATCATCCACTTAGAGCCATTTCGCTCTCACTCCACTGGTTGGTTTCGAGTCATCTCAATAGACCTATATGGTCGATTGCTGTTTTGTTTTGCAATTGTAGCAATAAATTCGTGTTTCATCATTTGGTCCTAGGTCCCACACCAAATTCGACGCCCCTTCCTCGAATCTAGTAATAATGGTATTGCACCAAGTGATGCGGTCCGTTTTTTGATCCTCAGTCAAATTATGTTAGATTCACCGCAAGCACAGTTTTTTATACTCAAAATTATGTGTAGGAATAGTTGTATTTGACTCATATCTATGCTTTAGGATGCTCAAATCTCATGGTGGGTAACATGTTTGTCTGTTTCGATCATACGGCGCACAGCGTCAATGTTTTTGTTGTTTACAGCGATGAAGGAAGGGGCGAACATCACGAAGTTTGTCAATGAAATGGACACGACCGCGCTTGAATTTTGAAAATCAGTTACAACACGTTTTGTATAAAATCGTTTTTTATACCGAACGTGTTGGTACATGTTTTAGACTATTTATGAGTATTTTTTTAATTTCGCTTAACAAAGCGAGCGGGTTATCGCTGGTTGTTTATATAAATATTTTAGTCAGTAAGTCTTGCCATATAAAATAATGGCAAACAAAGTTGATAATTTTTACTAAACAAATTTTACAAAAAATTCGATTACAATTTTTGTGTTGATTACAAAACAGATACAATATCTGTTTTGTAATCAACACAAGAATTGTAATTCACCAAGTTTTTCGCCGATCGTTTGTAGTCTCGGCATTCTTGTTTTAAACGGATCTTCTTATTGTGCTTTTTTTTTGCTTCCATAAAAGAAAAGATGCGCGAGCTCCGTTTGTTACACTTCGTTAAGCTTCATTTAAAACTCCGCAAAATAATTACCAAGAAATGGCCTACATAAAAGGCACACTCTCTAATACCATTATTCTCGCAGGCTTTCATTTAATTTATTTTTAATTAACTTTTCCCAAGGTAAAGAAAATTAATTAGCATTGTTTTGTATTTCATCGAACGCGGCCGGCCGATTTTTTTTTCTTCAGCATCAGAAACGTAAATCCCGAAGAATACACCGTTGATCCGACCGGAACGGCGAACTCATACCAATTTCCGAACGATGAGGGACGGCGCGCTCCTTTGTTTCCAGAAAAAGAAAATTAATTATAAAGGCCTGAAAGGCTTTTCACGAACGCCGTGCGTAATTTAATCTTAGTGGTTCCTATTTCTCTTTTAAATTGGGCGGGAGTGTTTCGTGCCGCGCCCGCGCCAGCAGAAAGAAATCATCGAACCTTTTTTTTTTCAGCCGGACGAGGCCACGTTCGCTAAAGTTTCAGCATGGGAGAGCTCCGTGAATAAATTAAATCAAAGCCAATTTGACCGAAACGAAAAAACAACTGAAAATTAGATTTATTATATATTTTGCGAAACTCTAAAATTGCATTTTTGCAGACTCAATTTTAAAAAAAGCATTAAGAACGAAAAATTATTTTCGCCTTTTGTCAGCAAATATTTCTATCGTCCATACTTTTGTCAGTACACAAAAATGGCAAAATTTGCATACCATCGTATAGATAATTTAATTAATATGAAATTTAAAAAAATATTCAATGTAATAAAAACGAAAATCATATTAAAATAGTTCAGGAAACCGATCACGTCAATCAGTTGTGCAAAACTTCATCAGGTTCACTTGTAAAAAAATCTATTAACTTAGCTTATATTTGTGATTAGCTTTAGAATCACAGCAAGTAGTTTTTTCTATTGGAAATAACTGTCTAATTTCGTGTTGTTAAATTGGGGTTAATAAAATTTAAAATTGTTCATAAAAATACAATTTAGTAATAGACCAAGGACGTCCCCAGAAGTAGTGGCGACCTGTAATAGTAAGTAAATATATTTTTCGTTACCACCTGTTTCGAAGATATTGTGTTGTAATAGTTGCAATAATATATTATAGATGGGATTTTTTTAAATTTATTTCTTTTTTCTTATCAAAATAAATGGAAAAGTTATGAAACTTACACTTATGAATTTCCCAAATTTTACAGTTGTATTTGAAAAGCGAAAGAATTAATCACTATTCCGTAGTCATATCAAAGTATTATTAATACATTTTTAAGGATAAATTTTATTTAATGTCAGCCGAAAGCTTTTAATGTTTGCCCTCTAAATATGACTGAAAAAGAAAATTTTCCCTATTTCGGCAATAAATCGGTTTAATCGAGTTTTAGAAAATTCCCTCGCAATATTATTCCACTTAGCGTAAAGTTGTGTTTTCCCGAGGAGAAAAATTTTATGACGCAATTTTGTTTTTAAGCTCGACATTATCGTGTCCTTATTAACAGCTAACTCGCGGTGGCCGGCCGCGCGCCTCTGGGGCGATAGGGCTGTGCTTTTGTGATATTAAAATACTTATTTTAATCCGATTTAGCAAAGCTTCCCGCGCTAAGATCGCTAGGTGAACGTTCATTTTTCTTTTTGCATTTAACGTTTTTAGCTGAGATGGAGACTAAAGTAAAAATATAGACATCGCTATATAATATTTTAGTTCAGCAGCAAAAATATTACTACAATATTGTGGGATAAATAACGATTTGGATAGGAAAAACGAGCACATTTTAAAATATGTATTAAAAGGGCACTTAGAAAAGATAATTATCTCAAAAACCGTTGTCGTATTTGCCATATTTATACGGTCGACGGCCACTGGAATTATCGGAAAATCTTTCCCAGAATCGATTGCGGATCGATTTGATTATAAAAACCCAATCGACTTTGAAAACATCGCGATTCGTTCTCGTTTCGATGGAATGTATAAAATTATCACAATTAACTGAATAGAGATAAGACAGGAATTTGAGCTCGCCGTGATTTAGTCAACGTCGCTTCCCCCCGGCCGCTGGCCGTGTTCATCCAGATTACGTATCTATTCGCTGAATCTATTTACGTTCGAAATTAAGGTGATTTTATTTGCTGTTCATCGATGAGGCGTCGTTCTACAGACATGAATTGTTGTTTAATGCTTTCAATGTTTGGTTTGTGCAAAAGTTGTGATTCTAATGCAAACAATTTGCAGCAATGAATTGAAATTTAGAATGCATGTTCATAATAAATGCACTCTAATGTTCATAATAGCCATACGTACGATGACTCAAATCTAGCAAGTACAAGATTTATAACAATTTTTTTGTCGGAAAAAAATTCTCAGGACATGTTGTGCATACAGGTATAGAATAATTTGAAAAACAGTTGACCCTGCAGGCCTTCCCTAATTCGCTATGATATTTCTGCTATGATATTTACCGATACGTCTGAGTATCTTGAGTTATAAATATTGTCTATAAGTTTTTGAGCTCAATGATTTGAAAGACGGTTGTTAACCCAGCAGATTAACCCTAAATTTTCTTACTACTTACAAACTCAGTGTTTAAAAATAAAAGAGCACTAAATTATTGAACTTATCAGACCCAAAAGATCATTTTAATTGGTTTTTCAAGCTTTTCGAACTAAAAAATGTAGTTTTAATGCGTTTTGAACTCTCTAAGTTCAAAAGTCAATGTACATTTTTTTTTCATTATGATATCTTTCGCATTGGTCTGTTTTACTGTACCAAGCGCGGTTTTTCAAATTGAAAATTATGATCGAATATCAAATATCAATATCCTTTTTTTTGAATTTTACGTTAAGGATATCACGCAAATGCACCCACCGATATTGAAACAATTTACGACGATCGACGTTGTTTTTAAAGACCAGAGTTGGTTAGATTTACAATTGATCAGTAGAGTTACTTAAAAAAAAAAAAAATCCCTTTTATAAAATTTTTCTGTAACAATATCTCTTCAACAAATCAACCGATTTTGATGTGTTTAGCAACGATTGACGTTGTTTTTTAAGAAGAACTAATTTCTAGATTCTGGAATTTATTAGTAGAACAGTTTGAAAGATATTGTGAAAAAATACTTTTCAACGTTGTATCGTTGGAAACATCGTTGGAAACTCTCGAAAGAAAATCAAATGATTTTATTTTTAAGCAGCTTACAGCAACTGATGTAACTGTTTGGCAAAGAAAGGTGACTAGATTTTGGTAGATTATATTTGGTAGATTGAATTGGTATAGGTTAAAAGTCAATTCAAAAATACATTTTTCCGTAAACTTTACTTTTAAGATTCCTCAAAAACTACCAGGCTAAATTGGTTCAACATTTCAGTAAGTCTAAGTTGAATAGACCTTTTTTGAATGTCACGAATTACGTTTCGATTGGTTTATCAGTTCAAAAGTTATGAGAGGCTTACATTCATACTCATGCTCACACACACACACACACACATAGCATACAGACATCACTCTAAAAATGGTCGGAATAGATTCCTAGGACTTAAAAACGTCAATATCTGATGAAAGCTTGATTTTTGAAAATCGGACTGAAAACAGTAATTTCTCAATTTCATAAAATTTTTCATAGGGGTAAATTAAAAAAATGAACTTGATTTTTAATGTGCATTCCTAATTTTGAACTTATTCGATTTAAGAATATGATTATCTACTATTAAATATATATTAAAATAAAGTTTTTTTAATGAAACGCTACAGCAGATTTCTTTATAAGAAAAAATGGAAAAATCAACTTTAATCAATTTTTAATCTATTTCATAAACATTAGAGTATTATATTAACAAAACCAAAATCATTATAAAATATATTCAGACGAAAAAGCAAGTGGGAATTTGTTAATTCTTGCATAGAAACGGCTGTAAAACACAACAGGCTTATCGGTGATATACAGTGATGTACCGGTGATATGCTATATGTAGTAGTCTAACATTTTTCTAATTTCTGTGGTAAATTACATGTTTACGTGATAATAATAGGTAAACACTTCTTATATTAATCTACTTCCTTCAATACATACGTCGAAGTGAACACATACCACAATTTTCTTGTATACTTCTTTTCATTCCGTCATTGCCGTTTTTTTGTGACCATATTTTTCTTTTGATTTTTTTTGAGTTTCCAAAAGTATTAAAAACATATAGTGCAAAATGTATACGCTAGGTACAGACGAAACGCGAAGCGATTGTTCAAAACCAGAGAGAAATTAATGAAATATTTCAATAAAATTGAACAATAAAGCGCAAAACGTATATTTTCAAAACTATATTTAACGATACAGTTAAATATCATATACCATATACAACATTATAGTATATAATAATTTATTACACAATATATGGAATCGATCATGTATCTTTTCGCAAATATTCATAATCTCCTTCTTTTTTAGAACAACTTTACCAAAGAAATTATTGTAATTGAAGTAGTCGTTTATGAGAAAAATAGCTCAAAACGTAAGCATAGAAACGTACGAAGTACAACCCTAGTGTTTAGTAATACGATGAGCACGCTCAAACTAGCCCACCCTTTATCTGAGGCCCTTAAGCGGCGGTCGCCGCCAGTCAGCATCTAGTACTTTCGCCGCGGGTTCGCCCGTCCGCGCGCGTTTAACGACAGGACGCACGGCTTTAGAGGTTTAGGTATTTTGTAATAGTGTTACGTTTACGATAATGATGTTTTTAAACTAATATTGTGTGTGATTAATATTGAAGTATTTATTAATGTCTTCCACTGCTATCGAATATGCAAACCTAAATTGGTGTTGAAGAGTTTAAGAGGTGACATCGCTGCGTATCTAAAACTTTATAGTGAAACTTACTCTAACAAACATCAATCTGCGAGTCCATAAGTTATATTGCGTGCTGTTTGACGTTGACGCGATAATTTGTCTTGTGTCATTTGTAAGTAAATAACTAGATAATTAAAAAAAAAATAATAATACATCGCATATTCCATTCGTCACGTGCCGGGGCGCGGAGCGCGGCGCATTGGTGCATGAGTGCCGTCTAACCAAGCGTTTCACAGGATTTTCTCTGTATTATTTTATATTATTTATAAGCGTATTTTCAATGACATTTTTTTGTAATAGTTACTTTGGCAAAGTTGTTCTAAAAAAGAAGGAGAATATGAATATTTGCGGAAAGATGCATGATAGATTCCATCCTCTTGTATACACCGGTGTGCTTCAAACTCTAATTTGAAATAATTAACCGTTAACTGTTAAAGATAAAAATTAAACACGTCAAAATACGTTGTTTTTACTTCGCAATTAGCAGTTGACTACGTTACTGTTAAAGATAATGATTTTTGTGACATTAAATTAATGTCACAAGTACTAATATCTTTAAGATTACTTATATTTTGACGTAACAACAGAAACGCATATAAAAAAATTAAAAAAGGAACATCGTAAACACGATGTCTTTATTTTTTTATAACGATTAGAGCGATATTGGATTGAGATTTTTTTGGTGCTAAAAAAGTTAACAGGAAACCTTTGTGCAACCCGATATTCGTCGTATCTCATACAGTTTTGTTTCTTTTTTTTTTTGTCATTTGTCATCCTTAGATATGTTTTTGATTTTGTAAAAATATTACTCATTTTTCTAAATTGATTAAACCTTTCTTATATCATCGCTGTGGCATTTGCCCACTCGTAAAAATATTTGTCGATGTGTCTTCGTCCTGTGTAAAACAATAGACGGACGGACAGCAAAGAGAAATTAGTAGGGCGACCGTTTTCTATGAAAGCCAATAAAAAAAAATGTAGCCGGAGAATTAAGAAACGGGGAATAATACATTTTTTTTTTGTGAGTGACACAGATCGTTCGAAAGCACCTGCCGGTAGCCGCCGGCCTAAAGAATTAATTTTCCTTTGGAAATAAAAGGCGACGGCGTTCGACTTTCCTAAATTGCTGCGATTAGGTAGGGGTGTCGGCCGTCGCTCTGGGAACTCATCAGAATTTCAATTTTGTTGACAAAAAAAAAAAAAAGTAAACTCCCGCTTTAATCGGAAAACAGACTTCATTAAAATTATTTGCTTAACTCGGAACACAGAAAAATCAAGTCGGCAATTAGCGTTATCGCATAAATCAGTGGAGTTTTCCCATTAACCGACGAGAGGAGCGGCTGAGTTTTTCCATTTCCGTGCATTTTTATTTAGCACTTAAAAATAAATTGGGGACGGTATTTAATTTCTTTATAAATAATGAATTCCGATTGTTTACTTTTTATTCATAATAAGATATACAGAAGGTTAACATTTTATTTCATTCAAGCAAAATTAGAATTTCTTTCATTATTTTTTATACTTTTCCGTAAATAATAATCGATACCTTGTTAATGACTATAGATATGAAATATATTGTTATGCAAATTCTTTATTCAGCTATTGTGAAACGCGCATATTTGTAATGAAACTATAATTATTCCAAGTTTCCGCTTTGTGTTTCAATTTGTTTGTCGATATTTGCCGCTACAAAGGGCGACTAACAAGCCTCTTTTTTTGATTAAATATTATTACAGATAGGTTGATGATTACTGAAAGGCTTAACATTTATGTGATGGAAATCCTCATGGGTATTAGATACTTGTGGATTACTAACCGTTTTATGTAACACACTCACCGACTAAAATTATTACTGTGGCGTATCTACGTGCCGGGGCTACTTTGGCATTTTTCCGCCTTCTCGAAGGCAATCGCTCGCTCAAAGAAGGATCTCCTCCGAGCAATCAGAAATCTACCTGGTGCCTATAGAAGTAGCATACGGGAACGAACATACAGCATACATCGCACCATTTTAATTTTGAAAAAGGTCGATGAAACTCATAGCATCGCCAATTTTACCACCTTGAATCCTCTGAGATCAGAGAGGCGTCAGCGTGCTTCTAAAACGACTCTTAACTCATTTATCTCTCCGCTTGTCCTGGGTACTAAGGTACTTGTCGCTTCTCTCATCAGGGTATTAAGCTCACTGCAACAAAATGAGAACACACGGAGAGGGTACAGCGATATATGACAACTTTTATTATCATACGTTTGATGATACAGAAGTGTTAATTTTCTCATGCATTATATATGCTTCTCTTATGTTTTCTTATAAGTTTTCTTGTTATTTTTGCCTTCAGATTTCAACGTTACTTTGTTTAATAATTTCCCAGAAGCAGATATGAAAATTCCGCTTTCGTTCGAAGAACGCCAAATATTACATTTTTCGTGTTATTTCCACAGGTTGGGACCTGAATGTATTTTTGTATATAAGTGGCGTGAATTATATATAAAATTGAATTCAGTACACAGTTAATTAAACAACGGAAAGGAGTCTTCCCTTATCAATATTAGAAATAAATATAGTCTAGAAAGTTGCGATTTCAATCTATTCTTTTTACTGATTTGATTTGTAAAATGCCACGGCGCCAGCTTTTATAGATTCTTTTTTATGGTTATAACAATAAACCTTTCATCAAGACTAGTATTAACATTTTCATTTAAGCACTATTATTCCCTTTTCCCTTAATTTCAGACAAACGAAACAATTATGAGACCTATTTTGTCATATAATATTAATAAGAAAAACAGAATGAACATTCGATTTGACATATCGCTTTGACGTAAAAGTTCAAGACTCAAGAGCAAAAAGCGTCTTTAAAAAAGAGACCAAGTGCGAGATGAAAATACTCATCGAGGGTTATGTGCTATAAATAGAGAAGAAAGAATATTATAATCTGTATGCTTGCAATTCTGTCCACGTAGCCTGATGTTGATTCTGATCCCGCTATCGAATTAAAACCTGATTACTAATGAACTTAAATAAAAATAAGAATAACGACCTAGAATTCAACCACGCACTGCGCGGCATGCTGGCTTACTGACTTGTGAATTCACAATTCGGTCCTTGTCGGTGTCCGTAGTCGTGTGGCTAACCCGCGCCCAAAATACTACTCATTCTTCACACCACACCAATGTACAAGCAGCAAGAACAACACAGCTAGTGTTGTTCTTGCTGCTTGTACTTGCCTATATTTTGACAGATTGGTTGATTTTATAGCTATTGCATAGTTCTTTTCAACTATATATATCCTGATGTTGAATAGTCTGTATCCTTTTATAATATACATGCTATTAAACGCCAAAAGATTTTTTTAAATCAGTTTTATAGTTCCTGAAATAAGCGAATTTAAACGTACAAGAAACTTTTCAGCTATACAATATTAGCTTGCAGCCTTTCTTAATAAACGAATTATCTAATATAAAAAGTTCTTTTTGTAGTTAAATTGGTGCGTACATAAGTTTATGTATTTTATATGTAAGTACCTTACAGAACATATAATTTCCCCAGCTTTATATACAGAAAAATGAATATTGATGAGAGGAAAAAGATAGTGTTAATGTGATGTAATGTGACAGTGGAATGTTAATGCAATGCAAATACTAACTCTCTTTATGGTGCTATTCAACATTAAACATTAAATAAAAAGTGGCTATGTTATTATAATAATTTCATTTCATGTAATAAACTAGCGTCATTTAACATAATTACTAGACGACGGATGCGTTATTATCAGACCTATCTAACAGAATTAATCTCTTATTGTACAGCAATTGGAATTGTCGTAATTTAATTGATTTTCTATTATTAACTTTGTCAGCTTATTATTTTCTAGGTGACACTACAACAAATCGTAATTCGTGAAAATTTCAATTGACTATCTCGCATCAGTAATGCAATAGAATAATGTGACAGGATAACGCAGCAGAACATACGAATATTGTAGGGTCATTAATAGAGTTCTGATTTGTACCATTCGGGTATGGAATCTTTACCCAAATAGTCGTTGCAAATAAATTACAATATGTATCATTAACATAAATAGTTACACATTATACTTTTCTTAATCATATTTTTTGTTATAGCGAGGGTTTGTTATTTATTGCCTGTTGAAACTTGGCATAATGAATCAAATGCAAAAATGTTATAATATTAATGCGATGGATAGAGTATTTGAATTTCAAGTATTTTAAAAACCTAATTGGATGATGCGCACTCAAAATCAGGCCCTCATCCTGTCTCTGCAGACCGTTAGAACGGCGGAGTGATTAAATTAAACGCGGCTAATATATTCAGTCTTTTCTTGTCGCATCGAAGCGCAGTCCATGAAAGGACGAGTGTGACCCCAGCTTTGGCAAACTTCGGACCAGAATTACGGTCGACCGGAGGCTTAATAATTGGCAGTCTTCGTGATGCTCCGCGCAGTTGAACAGATTATGCAAATAACTTGCGCAATCAAAGAAACGAATGTATAAATATGTCAGACCGTTCGAATATTCGAAATGGGAAAGATACGTTATGACCGCAAAGCGAATACTAAAATTTTCGACAAAATATTGACGGTGTGAATGCATAACTAAGTTCGCAGTACCAAAATATTTCTTAAAATAAACACAAAATGGATTAGACTTACCAAGTCGTTATCAAATTCATCAAAATCTTGGGATAACTTAAAATTAATATGAATGTTTACTTTTTTAAATTTTCCGCATAAATTAAAAGTAGGTATCAATGACAATTACTAAACGTGACGTCGTAGTATGATTATTGTAATTAAATAATTAGTTTTGATTAAAATTAAAACAATGCCTATGTATTTCAACTCTATCAAAAGTGTACATTAAAAATATTAATAAAAAACACCAATTTTTATTGTTATATCGCATTTAAAAATTGTATTTAAATGCAAAAATGTAATATATCGGTATTGATTTTTTGGTGAAAAAGATGCTTAATGCCATCATAGTTTGAAATTAGATTTTTCTTTGGAGTAAAAGAGGGACATCCTAGTCACTGGTGGATCGTCTCATGTCCATTCTAATAGAAGTTGCAGTGTTACTCTACGTGAGATACGGATTTCTTATTCAGACTAATGCCCTCAAAGGTCGTCCGTTTGTATTGCAATAGAAGGCGTGTGTCGTTTCTTTCCTAGAGATTGTCTTCTGTAAGAACGGGACATTCATTTTGGTATTCACCAAAACACTTAACTTTAACTCATCTTACTGCCCGATATTTCATCACATCTTTGTAATCACAGCCTTAATATTGTAAAGGATACTTGTTCACTGATGATTATTTTAAATGCCCACGTGCTGGAATCGAATCGAAATTTAGGAATTAATTCGGCCCAATATTAATATACGATAAACTTAATGATATGTTACATAAAGAGGTAATAATGGAAAATGAGTGAACTAGTACTAACCAACGAAAATATACGCACAACTAACAATACAATTACAAATGTATAGTTATGACAGACCATTGGCAGTAACCTCACTTATAACAGGTACAGCAAATTGTATAAGGACGTTTATATTTATTTATGCATTATTTATTTCTCTCTGCTACCACATCATTTTTACATGTGACAACATTGCACGTAATATACAATACCATACTGGTGGAAACAACAAAAGTTGACTATATTCGATCATAAGTCAAAAACATTACAAACGAGTTTAAGTTAGTAATATCTATGGAAATTTCATAGCTCTACTTCTCATTTCCTCGAACTCGTTTGTCAAATACCATTCATTGCAAGTCTTTGCATGTTCTATAGAAAGATTTTAATTTTTTTAAAATGATAAATACATTTACTCTTTAAAAGTCAAAACTTGTTTGTTCGTATTTTATGCTTTAACATACCGTTCATTGGATTGCCATAAAACTTTTTCAACTTTTTACTCTGCGGAGGTTGTAGGCATAAAATAAACTATTGTTTCTATCCAATTACGTTTGGACATTTGTACTATTAAACCGAACTACTAAGCCGTTCCTAAAAATTTGTTTACTCAACAAAGCTTTCTGAAAAAATGGACTCAACTGTTTTCTGGTTATCAGCATATTTGTACTATTACAGATTCTAAACATTTTTTTATTCATGAAAGGCACTATGTCCGTGCACTGCGCTAAATTTTATTTTTATACAATACTCTCGTCTATTCCGGCTTTGTTCAATTCAGAATCCTAACTGGCAGTGAATTAAAATCTCAAGCGGGAAGAGAAGAAGAAACAGGACTTGAGACATGAAGTGATCGAAATCGGGAATAAGACTAAGGTCAATATTGAGTGTGGAATCATAATTACAATCAAGGACGCGATCGGAAACGAATTAAAGAGTAGATCCGAAATTAGAATTGAGAATAGGACAGGGATCAAAAGTGGGATCAGAATCAGAATTGAAAGTGAGACAAATAAAAATACGCTATATATTTCTGAGGTTATGATATTAAAAAATCATATCACCTGCATCGCTCATATTTTTGCATATTAATAAATGTTTTGTAATAATATTTGTTTTTCTTTTATTTTTTATCGCATTTTTGAAATAGAATGTTACAGCTATCTACCGAATACAGTAGGTGTTAATACAGGTGCACCCCTATAATTGTTCATCTTAATCGATTGACATAATATTATTATTATGTTATGTTCTTATACATGCTTGAACAAAGCATATTTACAATTAAGACATTCTTGCATTGAACTATTTATTAAAACTACTGCTATTATTAAAACGTTATCTTCTATTGTCTATTAGAAAAACTGATGTTGTTACGGTCTTCCATTATGGAGTTCAGAGATTAAAATAGAAAAATTAAACACTGAAGCAAACAGTAGGTGTATATTCAATTACAGTATGTTAAGAAAAAGCATTACGGGAATAACTAGAGCACCTTGTTAACGGACTGGTCCCTAAGAACACAAATTGATTTCCAAAAACTAAATTCCCATATATATACCCGCTAAAAATGGTCTGGAAGATTTTACAAAGTAAACAAAGTCGTAAATGTTTAATTCTTATTGATATGGACAAGGATCATAAATAAGACATTTTCGAAGTAAACAAAGAAATAATTTCCCATTTTCAAGTATATTCCGATAAGTCAAAATTCACAAATTTAATTTACAAAAAACGTTTGGATTCGGACGAATGGAGAATTATTCTGTTAGTTCAACATCAGGAGTTTCTTATGATTTCTCTTTCTTTTAATTTTTTATGCAAGTGCACTTTCCAAAAGCATTGCGCCCGATGATAGTGTCATTGTTTAATGTCTAGAAATGAAACTAAATCCAAAAAGATAAATAAACTCCTTCACTTGTCTAACGCTCTCACTTCTTATTGATACATTACATTAATTTGAGTTTTCTTTTCTCATAGGGCCTACGACCTTGGTAGGTTTTGTTCAAATTTACCTTCATTTCATTCTCTTGATGAACTTATTAATAATAGATATATAGAATACAGTTATGTATCTATGGGGTATGGATCTAATAATACCTCATAAATATGAGGAGTACCGCTCCTTTAGTACTACGGGTTACTCAAATACTAAGTCATCAACATTCTTCTTAATGATAAAAATATTGAAGCAAGTCAAAAATGATACAGACCGAATTTGAACCCGGATTTAAGAAAAGATGTTTTTTTTGCTGCACTTTATTAATTTTGGATTTTTACTGGCATCTTTGCTATTATAAAAATCTTTTCGAAATAAGTTGACATATGTTAAAATATGTTATCAATAATGTGGACAGATGCACCCAAATTGATAGGTATGGCATTTAAGCACTTAAACAAATATTGGACATTTCTGTTGAGTAACGAGGCAATAAGTTCAGGACAAGACAGTGAGGAGTTAACAGTAAGAAGTCATCTTAAAAAATAACTCACTTCGCAATTTCCACTCTCACTGACAACTTTATTTTTATGCGACGGGCTTAAGTTCCAACTAAGGAGTTTATTTTTAGACGTGTATATATTTTTTTATCCCTAAGCATATGAAGTGATATCGATTTTCCTTTTATCAATTATAATTGTAGTTTTGTCCGCTCGGGCGTGCAACCCCGTAAGTGCAAAACAATTTTAAGCATAATGATAATATAATTATATTGCATAATTAGGTATGATATAGATTTCATCGATAGCTACGTTATTCGAATTGTCAGCACGTTGGTTTAAATCGGAAAATCTATATAATAAGGCACACTAACATAAATTTTTTAATGGAATTCAAGTTAAACCATTCACTTCGGGCCTTGGAAGCACATTAAGTCCTCGACGTTCAATCCAAACGCCGTCGCTCCATTTCCATGACGGATATCGACACCACCCCATCCGTGGACCAGGGAGGGATTAAGTTCTAAGACTCTCGTCCAAAAGGAGATTGTGGGAGAGCTTGCCTCTACAATGGCACCATGTAAAATTTGACTCTGACTTAGTAATGACTTAGTAATTATATATTAAATATTTTGCTATTTAACTAAGACCGACTTAAATATTAAATGCTAGCTTTAGTCTGTGGCTCCGCCTGCAGCGATTTCGAATGGATTCTGTCGTATTCTATGTCGGACGTATTTTTATCTTAACTCTCTCTAACTCACTATTAATCCTGATTCTGATCCCGTTTCCATTTTCGATTCCTATTTGAATCTTGTTCTCGATTCTTATTTAAGTACTGTTTAAGTACTTTGTTCAAATACTGTTATATAACTTTTGTTGTTTTGAACCCCAACTTATTTATTATATGAGAAAAGCTTTAAAAGGTTTTATATGTACTTAATATGGGCATATCGTTTATTTGTCGTTGTTAAGCCTCTGAAAAGTGAATATTGCCTAAAATTACAATAAAATACGTAATTTCAACTTAATTAGATGTTAGGAACATGTACACAAAATTATGCGAACACTCGTTTGTTCCATCAAATTGTTATAACTTTTACTGATTATTCATTAATAAGAGGCAAAATTAGTATGTGCTTATCGAATTTTCGTTGATTTTATTGACAACATGAACTGATATTTAAATATAGTTTATTTTGTGCATGTCTATCATAATGTCATGCAAAAACATACTTAATCTTTCATCAGAGTCCGGTATTCCTTCAACATACCTAGGTATAGAAAATAAAGTTCGTTTTCCGGAAATTGTATCTAATAACTGCTTTGCAATCATTTCTACTCGATAAAATTATTCTAGGCAAACCTACCCAATCAGCTATTTTTAAACATTTTTAGGTAGCTTGTTTTTTTTTTGCAATTACATTCATACATATAATACAATATATAGCAATATTAATATTTATTTACATTGACGTCTTTAAGCACAACCCTTGAGCTTTAGATATTCAAATTGATAAATCTCATATAGGGTTGCAATTTGACATACTTGTTTAAATTTAATTATACGCTATTATTTTTACTTGGATTCCTTGAAAATAATATGCATCGACTGAACGATCTTAATCTTGTTTTTTTTTTAATAATCCACAGAAACAACACGGCGATTAAAATATAAGAGAAAGGAAGAATAATGCAAAAACAATCAAAATATAATTAATGTTGCGTTAAATGCACGAATTCAGAGAATTTGATTATCTCGGTATTCCTAGATGATTTGCATTTTAAGAGAAAACTCCGCGCCGAGATCCCTCCGCCCTCCGGTGCGAAAAAAACGCAAACGAATTTCAGTTTATGCCGCCTCGGGGGGATAAATCAGCTGCTGTTTCGTTGTCAATTTTTACTAATTTTAAGCGTGCCTCCTCACTCCTAGTTATTTTTTTCGTATCACGTCTCAGTCAATTTATTGAATAAAGTAAGAAATTCTTTCATTTTATTAAACGTCATACACAATAAATAAACGCGTAATACGCCATAATCGTGGATTAGGTACATCCTGCCTGCACACCAAATTATTTTCGATTTTACTTCATTTTGTATGCAATATCTCAATCTATTAAGTACATATTAGTGTAAAATGTATTTTGTAGCAGCGTCTTAGTATATTTTCTTCTAAAAGCTCATAAAAATCTATGAAAACAAGAGCAATACAGGTCCATAAAAGCTAGATAAAAGCTTGCTAGAAAAGCAAGACAGGTCCAATAATTTGTGAACATTGTTGTACATTCATTTTTTTGAATATATCATAATACTATCTAGTGTACCGCTACAAAGTTACACTACTACGTTTCCAATCGATTTTACGTCTTATGTTCAAATCAAACAAAGAAACGAATGAGATTTTTAAAATAACTTAATGTGTGCTTTATTTAATATAAATCATTATCACAGAAATGATTTAATGGCGAAAGCTAAACAATTGTTTAAAACGTTCATTAATATGCAAAAAACGAGCGATTAACGGGGTATGATTTTTAAATATTATAACCTCAGAAACATATAATGTATATTTATTTCCTATACATTGTTTTATAATCAAACTAGCTTTCGTCTGGTGTTCCGCCTGCGTGGACATAAAATCGTACTTTTAATTACGATACCGATCTCTTTTCTGCTTTCCATTCTAATTGAAATTCTGCTCTTAACGCCAATTTGTCTCACTCTCGATTCCGAATGCGGTCCCGGTTTTGATTCCGAACCTAGTCTCAATCTAAGCAGTTTCTGCTTCTGATCCCACTTTCGGTGCCTCTCCTATTCTCGACTCTCATATCGGTACTGCTCGTCGATCCTATTCCGATTACGCCCTTGATTGTAATTTCGATTCCACACCGATGTCGATCTTAGTTTTATTGCCGACTTTAATGATTTCAAGTCTCAATTCCCATTTATTCCTCTCTTCCCGTTTGAGATTTCGATTTCGCTACCGTATTCCGAAATGGATAAAGCCGGGGTAATTGATAATATCAAAATAAAACTTGAGAGGTGTCAAGGGACACCCGGATGGAACGAAGTTCCTTTCGATTAATTAGTGAAGGAATTGTAATAAAATTTTATTTTTTTTAAGTTATAATAATATTTTTTTTTATTATTAACAAATATAATGTTATATAAACTTAATCAGTAAAGAAACAGAAAAGTTGTGCAGAAACACTGTCAGGATTCATTATTATTATTATTTTTTATTATTTATTATTTACAAAAAACCTGTATACACTCAACAAAAATAATCGTCGCGACACCACACTGTTCAATGCGAAATAGAAATGAAAATATCTGGCTTGCTTTCTATAAGAGAGAGACAGACAGAGAAACATGCGACGCCGCACAGCTTACAATAGCTTACTATAGCAAAAAGTGTCGTGACAACTTTTCGTAAGAATTTTTTCCGTCTAGCCCCCTTTCACAACGCGCGATAAGGAACTTCGTTCCAAAAATTAGGTCTAGTTCACGGACTTAGTGTATGTTTTTATGAATAAAAAACTGTTTTAGAATCTATAGTCACACAAGTATGCTGACACAAGAAAAAAGTTGAATCTATTTTACTCAGAGAGCTTGGTATTAGTGAAGGAATTTTTATCCGATTCCGGAAAGTTTTTTTACGTCATTTATTAATGTGTAAATAAATTGGCAATGGACAAGTTCAATGTTTTCACAAATTAATTTTTACTATTTTGGTGTTGTAATATAGAAATGATTCTTAAACAAAATTTTTCTTTCCTTATTTTTTGATTTTATTTATTTTTATTTACCAAACGTTCATGTATCACAATTAGTTAAAAAATACTAAAAAAAAATAATTCACTGTTCTAAATGCATAACATTTTTTTTATCAACAATTTCAATGTATTTCTTCAAGTACACAAATATCACTATAATTTATTCAGATTTTAAAATTTATATCAATACTACAAAAAAAAATCTTTTGTATTTTAAACTCTCATTAGCAGCGGGGTGCTCACGATGTAACGCCTATATGCAGCGTTAAATTAAATTTATAAATAATAGAGATAAAGTTCTGAGAGTTAAGACATATTTATTAAAAATTCTCTCCTTTTAAGGTGCTTTTATTAAATTTTCGTTATCTTTTAATGTTTATGAGTTATAGACAACAGTGGCTACATTTTTATTGTTATTTTATAACGATAGCAAATTGTTGTTTGCAGAATAAAAAAAACTTCTTCTTTAGAATTGCATCCCGAATCGAATGAGCTCATATTTGTAAGAGATCTTTTACTACTTTTCGCAGAAAACAATTCTCGTCTAGACTAAGTAAAAGAAAAACAGAAATTAATGTGTAACAGGCAACACTAAATCTTATCAGCTAAAACTCCTTGATGTGGAATCGGCATGTGTTTTATGATTTAGTAAAGACTTAATGAATACATATTTATCATATGTAACAAAATTCATATTGTGTGTTAGTAAATAAAATTTTTGATAAGTTTATATAATAATAAAAAGTATGAATCGTATAAAAAATCAAAAGGTAATTTTTGAGGCATTTCGTTACTGAATTAACGTCGAATAATTAGTTGGAGCTGAAACAAGCCTATTAATACGACACGGATGTCGCAGTTGACCGGATTTTTCGGTAATTGACTTCGTTGAGATTAAATTAAGAGAGGCGAGGACGAACGGGCAGCGGTGTCGACCAGGCTTAATAATCTACTGTAGGCAGTGGTCCCGTTAAAATAATTATTCATTCATGAAGCCGCTGCCCTGTCACTCAATGCTCCGAAGCACGCCCCACTACAATCAGCCGCCAGCGCCCCTCGCGTCGGCCTGCCTCGTTGCTTCAAAACCAAAATGGCCCGACTTGATAATTTATTCGAATGAATATTCTATTTATCAGTAACTGAAATTCAATGTAATGTTGTTATTGAATTATTAGTATTTAATTGTATATGAATTTTAGGTAGGATGATATTTTGATTAACCGTTTTTGGAATGAAATTCCCTATCGCACAACGCGCCGCGAGGAGGTAGGCCGCAAAATATAACGTTATATAAGCGTTAGCATGGTATAGGATATTTGAAGAATAGTACAATTATTTACATCTCAGTTATTCCATTTAACTCAGCTGTGTAATATTGCATCACGTACGCAGGGTAACGGGGTTCGAATCTGTACTAGCATTTGGTTTACTTTAATTTTTTTATTGCTTTCAAACATTTTGATTAATTTCATTTTTATTTTAAAAATAATTAGTAATAATTTTATATTAAAAGCAATTATTATATGATAATTTCAATACTTAACTTCAAACAGAAAAGAATAGTTTTGAAGAACTTCAAAAAATGTTATTTACTAAATCAAAAAAATCAAAATCAAAAATATCTTTATTTCGTAGGTAATGAAATTACACTTGAAATACGTCATTAATAAATTCATTTCGACATTACCGCCCATTCCAAATGCTGATTCACCGAGAGAAGAATGGGCAAGAAACTCAAGGTTTGCTCTTTTTACTCATCAATACAAAGGATTTAATCATTTATAATTTAGTTGACATTTAAAAATAATATGAAATAACCTGATAGGCGAGCAGCTCAATCCCAGGGCCTTTTTCATTAAGATATTCCAATACGGTATAATAGCCCTTGCCATATAACTTTCTTTTAACGAAACGTTTAAACTCAGTAAATGGCAAATTTTGAATTTCAGTTCGGATCTTATAATAGGATTTATAATAATAATAATAAAAGCGCACACACATCCCCTTAAATGATTTATTAACTTTACTTAGACGAGTCTTATGAGCAGCAAGATCATTCTTATGTCTAGTATTAATGTTACGGATGTCGCTCCTTTTATGGAACGATTTTATATTTCTCTTGACATATACCAGGTTTTCGTATATATATTGTGATGCTAAGGTTAGGATATTAATTTCCTTAAATTTTTCTTTGAGAGATATCATTGGTCTCAGATCATAAACAGCACGAATAGTTCGCTTCTGCAGCATGAAAATTGTGTTAATATCGGCTGTGTGACTCCATAACAAAATTCCATAGGTCATAAGACTATGAAAACAACTGAAATAAACTAGTCTTGCGGTGTTTTCGTTTGTAAGTCGCCGAATTCTTTTGACTGCATATGCTGCAGAACTAAGCCTTTTCGCTA
Organism: Eumeta japonica; assembly: GCA_005406025.1. Classification (NCBI taxonomy): domain Eukaryota; kingdom Metazoa; phylum Arthropoda; class Insecta; order Lepidoptera; family Psychidae; genus Eumeta; species Eumeta japonica. The sequence goes on along the minus strand of BGZK01002537.1, from coordinate 7,000 downwards.
ATCTCGTAATATGAGAATTCCAACGTAATTTAGAATCTAAGGTGAGACCAAGAAATAGGGTTGTGTCCACCATATCCAGCACCTCGTTTTTGACCATGACATTTGTGTCGATCAATTTAGAATCAGATAGAGAAAATTTTACAAGTTCTGTTTTCCTTTCATTGAGCAGTAGATTATTAATACTAAACCAGTCAACGATTTCAGATATGGTACTGTTTACTTCGTCAAAAGCTGGTTTATGCCTATCAATCTTAAAAAGTAAGGAGGTATCATCAGCAAACAATACAATCCCATGACCATTTTTAACTAGAACATTTTATTAGCAAACACAAATAAATAAATATCCATATAAAAAATGACATACGACTAACTATTTTAAAATTTTTATGATGAAAATATTTCTAAAAATTGAAACATTAATATATCTTTCAGTATTTTATTTTTATAACGAGAAATAATGTTGAAATATTTCATGTTTTTTATGCAAGCAAATTATACTACTTTTTGTTTATTATTAGAACGGTAAGAAATGCAATGAAAATGAATCGTATTTTAACAATTTTTTTGGAAAATACTATCTACTGTTCAAATATGCAACTGAAGAAAAATAACATTATTTTTGTAGCAATGTATATACAAATTACATTATTTTTTATAATAATAAAATAATCATAAAATTAATGAGATTATAAATGAATGTAAATAAATAAATAATTTAAGAATTTCATAGAAAAATATTTCAGAGTTTGAATTTTTTATTTTGACCTATTTAAGTCTGTTTTTTTATGATGTTATTTATAGTAAACACAAACGGAGCACATTAAAAGATCTGTATTCCTGGCCGTTCATAAATGTTTCAATTTCGAATGTTATATTATTTTTAAATTGTAAACTCACTCATTGGTTAAAATATTTTTTGGCAGGAAGTCACGAGATAATTGTTTTTAACACAAGTTTGAAGTTCCTCGTCCGTAGCAAAAACAGAATTAACGCAAAAAAGATTTTAGGGTTATGATTTTTTATGATTTTAAAAGTTAACTGTTTCCGCAACATTGCACTGCTCGATTTCCCTCAATTGCGATCACTGAGGAAAATGTGGCTACTCTCAAGAAATTTATTGAAGTAAGCCGGGGTATCACGCATGAGGAGATTCGAGGAGATTTAGGAATTGGTATGAGCCAAATTGAAAAAATGTTACATCAATATTTTAAAATTAGAAAACTTTGTTGTAAGGTTCTTCATGAACTCACCCTCGAACATAAACGGACCCGAGTTGATTCGTTTAAAAAAAGTTATTTAAGTACGATCACTGACGTTCAAATGCCGTTTATGACATTGTAACAAGAGATTAAACATGGATATATTGTTACATTCCGGAAAGAAAACAATAGTTTTCAGTATGGATGTTCGAAGGCGACAGCGAACCAACAAAATTGAGGCAGGCGAGAACAGTACGCAGAAAAAAATTGCGTTTTTTTCTACAATACGGGTCCTGTCTGCACGATCCCACTTGAAAAATAAACGAAAGTTAATGATGAGTGGCACAACATCTTTGTTTGCACTGTGTATTAGAAAATGTTAGGGGAAAACGACCAAGAATTCGCATCTTATTTCACCTCGACAATGCTTCGTCGCACTCCACAAATAAGACGATGTCATTTTTGACTTCTGAAAAGGTAATCCTCGTGATCCATCCTGCATTTAGTTCAGACCTAGCACCATGCGGTTTCTTTGTTTACGTAAAAAATCAAAGATTCAATGAGAGGTTTGACATTTATGGGGCTAGAAGAGGCCGTGATAACTTTCAACCAGCACATGCAAAACATGCTCTTAGACCAATGGTCCTCATGTTTTCAAAAATGGTTTGAACGAATGAAAAAGTGTTTAAAATGTAATTGAGAATAATTTGAAAAACAGTAAATATTATAATATTATACTTTATATTTCGATTGTTTTATTTATGAGTTATCCAAAACATCAATGTACCCCACGTATAGTAATGGGAATGGAGTGAGCCACCCGAAACCCACTCGCTAGGCGAAATGAAGCAGTGGAACTGTTACTTGACGCCTATATTTTTTAAGAGTGTGGTATTGTACAGGTCCAACGGGCTCTCATGTACATGCTGCAGCCAAGTTGACCATGGCATAGCTCTACCGAAGTAAGTGGCAATTTTGCGTCATGGTTTCCCTAAAAAATAATACATTTGTAGTTTATTAGTGTACATTTGGGTTTAGCAAAGCACTATACTTATGGATATTTGCTAAAAACTTCGTATGTGACTGCTCCCACTCATCCACCAGAAGTCATTTGATTATAGATAATTACTGCTACCAGTGCAAAGCAGGGGTAGGTCACTAGTATCTATATAAAAACCAAAGAATCAAGTATTTATCACGCATTTTTGCTAAATATTCATAATCTCCTCCTTTTTTTAGAACAACTTTGCCAAAGTAACTATAAAAAACATATCATTGAAAATATGGTTATAAATAATATAGAGAAAATTCTACGAAATGATTGACCAGATGGTGTCCACGGGTACACACGCCGCGTTTCGCGCCCGGGCACGTGAGGAACGGGCTGAACGATGTATTATTTTTAAAGAATTTAACTAGTCACTAGTAACTAGATCCTCAACGAACTTGCTAGACACTGCCTGATGCCGGCGCCCGCCGTGTGCAAGCTTCGGATGACTGGGTGGGCTGGTTTGAGCATGCGTATCGTGTTACTAAGCGCTAAGGTTGTACTTCGTACATTTACACATTTGCATTATGAGTTTTTTTTCTCAGAAACGGCTACTTTCTAATTATGGTTTCTTTGGCGAAGTTGTTCTAGAAAAGAAGGAGACTATGAATATTTGCAGAAAAATGCATTATCGATTCTATACAATATAAGGACGGGAAAAAAGTTTTTGCGTATTTTATGTACAAATTCAAGATAATTTTTCATTTTCCATTTAATTTATCCACTTAAGTTATCCATTTGAAGATATCAAAACTAGCCAGATATAAAGAGCATTACCAAAGAGATTTTACTGCAACTTCTTACTTATAAAATGCGAAAAACCTTTTTCTCCCAACTAATATTACACTTAGTGGAAATAACTTTAGCATTATAGGAATATTCTTAATCCTTCCTGTTTTCGTATTAAGAATCCGTATAATACCTTTAAGTTTAACGACAATTTGTTGTTATAATAATAAGTTGAAATAAGAGACTTCAATTAAATTACCGATATGAACTTTGATTTACAATGCTTACAATTTTATGTACACGATAGATCTTTATTTTTTTATAATTCGACTTCTATCATTGAAGAAATGTAATTGCAATTATTTTATAATATGTAAGTTGAAACTGAGGGTCACTGAACAATGAACGATTCACCAGTGTCTGTAAAATATATATGTAATTCGTTATTGCAATTTTTTTAGGAAAAGAATTGGTGATTTACTGTTTCATTGCTTAGCTAACGATTTTTATTTACTCCCATTTTTTGTTGTCTAAATAGTCTATTTAGACATATTTATAGTATCATAGCATATATTACAGCTTTTGAGTAGATATATTTGGTACACAACACCATATATTTGAAACAAAATCTCAGAATTAAAAAAAAAATCTGAAAATAGACGTCGGTTACAGGTTGGCAAGAAATTATAATTACTGTTACGTCTTGGAGGTCTATGGAGGGGTACGTAAACCTGACTTCAAACATCGACGATGTAGCTTACACACGTACGTGTGCCATATACGAATTTATACGATCTGTTTTGGGCGCACAATCAAACCCCGAAAACAAATTTGAAGTTCGTCAGTTATTGATTTTTTTTTGTTATGCCTGTGTGAATTTTCGTATTGTCATCGAGCTTCTCACTCTCTTCACTATGTAGGACACGATGGTACCTAATTGAATCTTCTACGCGGTCATTATGTAGTTCGATGAACTTATACAATCGTTTTACTTAGATAATTAAGCCGAGTGATCTTAAGTAATCGATTTCTGTACTGTATTGGTTCTTCTATTTGCCGACGACGATACTAAGAAGATGGGATCTGGATAAATAAAAGACCATACACCGCATTTAGTGAGGGTTGCAGCGCAGCATACGCGACCATGACGTTATATCTATGAGAAGATATAGCGTCATGGTCTGCTACCGGCAGCGATGTTAAGTGCATGTAACTTTGTCACAAAAAAAAAAATCGGTTGATCCTGCAGGCCATCTCTAAAACTTCCCGCTATGATATTAATTGATGTGTTTTTAAACTGCTCAAGTTCAAAAATACCTTAAGTTCAAAAAGACTTATTTTTAAGCTTTTCGAGTTCAAACATTCGATGAAGTGATTTACCTTATAGGCCATTCCAGATAATTTTTCTTACTTTCAAACTCAGTCTTCAAAAAATAACGAGTGGTTTGTAAGTTAATATTTAAAATATGCTTTTAAAATGATTCAATAATGATGTTACTTCAACGAGTTAAGAAATTGTATTTTTTTAATTTTCAAGCATGCTATAACTTTTGAATATGTGAACCAATTTTCACGCGGTTAACATTAATCGATGCAGTTTTGTGAGTTTTACTAATAGTTTGTACAAAAAACTGATCAGATAAAAAAATTACAAAGTTTTTTGGATAAAAATATTTTTTCGATTTTTTTCGTTTACGATATCTCATGAACGAATCAAACGATTTTGTCCTACCAAACGGCAACCGACGTAATTTTTAGATGTTAAAAGCTGATTAGTTTTTGGAGTCGATACGTGAAGCTGTTTAAAATTTATTCCAAAAAAAAAACACATTAGACAAAATTGTTTTACGTATTTTTTTTAGATTTCTTAAAATCTACCGGTCCGAATCTGTAAAATTTACATGAAATCTAAGTTTGATGGAACTCTTTGGAATGCCAAAGTTAGGTTCCAATCGGGCAAGCCGATCGAAAGTTATAAGAGGTTTACATACTTACTCACACACGCACGCACGCGCGCGCGCACGAACACACACACACGCACACGTGGGGACCCAGTGACACCCTCGAAGGAACCGCCAAAATAGCTTTCTAGGACCTCAAAATGTCGAGATCTAATGAAAACTCGGTTTCCGAAAAGCAAGGTAAAACCAATAACTTCCCGATTTTTGAAAATTTTTAATTTTCTTAGCAGGAAGATAAAAATACATGTCAAATTCACTAAGGATAGCAGCACCGTCCTAAATTCCATTCTCGAAGCAACGTGACAAGGCAACATCAAGTTTTAATCACTCTTCTGCTGAACACGCCATTTCATATTAAAGTACTTGAATCCTGAATCCTTTGATCTGAACCGATGAGGAATTGGCTAATGTTTATTCATACTAATCGATAACGAAATCTCAGAACAGCGACTTTATATGTTCTTCGATGCATGAGCGAACGGCCTAAGTTAAAATTTATTGGTTGATTTCATCCATAGTTAAGATTCGAACGAGGTAGCTTCTCATTTGAAGGCAATTCTTCCGTCGGTTAACGTCAGATTATGCCAGGTAGTTTCGAGTCAAAACTCGAAACGCCACTCATCCGCGGGTTATAGTTGTGAGCGCAGCGATTTGTGGTAAATGCATGATTTATTCATGCAGGAGCTTAGTCCTCCCATTCGTCTATCTCGACGCAAATTGTGGCAACATCCGGCCGCAATATAAATTTGATGCTCTGCTTACATTGATGAGTTATTTAGTACCTTTGAGTGTTGATTATTTACTAGATTCGCCTTTTTTAGTACTTTGATATCCTTTTTAAGACTCCATGGTAAATCTGAACCTTTATGGTGAACTTAATTCTGTGTTTATCTGTCTTTATTTATGTTATTTATGTCATTTCTCACTAAACACAACTGCTTGATTTCAGATATTTTATACAATCATAATTTTTTCATCTGTACCTATTAGTAACAAAAGTTAAAATCAAAATTTTAAATACACCTGACACAATATTACCTCTACAAAGCAAAAAAAATAGTACGTTTTAGCCTTTTAGGTTTAATATCATTAGTAGGTAATTATCCAAGCGTCGTCGTACGGGGGACCGCTGATATAAGACTTAAACTAAACAATCATATGCCTACTGATGTTTTGATATTTACTTATTATGCCTAGGTAACTTACTTGCATTTAAATTTCATACTTTATCATTTTATTTGTATTCTGTTTTATTACCAATTGACTAAGCGATACCCCGGCACGACGTCGATCAAAATATTTTCTACTATTTATATTAAATTTATAGGACTAATACGTATTAACGTATTATATTTTTTTTTACATTTTAGGGGTATAATTTGTCAGGGATTGTTTAAAATTTATAATTAAATTTAATTTTCTGCTTTTTAAACTTTACATATTGTTAGTAGATATGTTATATTCGACAATTTTCCATGTTACAAGGGACCATAATAGAAAAAGTCGATTTAAGGCCAAGCTTATATAGCTTTAAATTGCTTTAAAAACTTGCATGGTTTTGCTATTTATAAATACAACTAAAGAAAGTCGTCCTTTAATTCTCATAACGAATCCGCTTTAGTGGAATAGCAAAGACTGAGAAATAGGATATCGATACCTTGATTTTGTACTAAGCGTCGTATTTCATTATTTATAATTATTTAAATGTTTAAAATACTTTGCTAATCAGACTTGAAGCTATTATTAGAAATTAAAATGTGTTAATCGATATCAATGTATTTTACCTTGTTTCGATTTTGTGGTCTGTAGCAAATTATACCATTCCACCATACTGTATTAAGAAACCTACTCTATCTTATCAAATGGTAATCACAATTAACTTTATTGCTTTAAACCAACCCCCACATTCATAGTTCTTCCTCTTTACTGTACACCACCATCTCTTATTTTATTCAGCGCCAGGACATTGAAGGACTAAAATTGGTATCTACTTAGATCAAGACCGGGTTCGGAATCAAAAGCGGGACCGCAATCGAAATCGGAAATAGAACAAATTGGCATCG
>BGZK01002536.1:0-52005 GCA_005406025.1 Eumeta japonica | reverse complement strand
GCTGGATATAACTGGCATAAGGGACCCGCGAACAGGGCGTGTATTAACTATCGGAGATGCAATACATATGCACATTTTGGATGTGCGCTCAGGGGAAATGATCATTGAGGAGGATAAACGTATCTCGTTGGAAGACGCTGTTGAGCAAGGGCTAATTGATGCGAAGTTGGCGCAGCAACTTTTGCAGCCAGGTGCTGGTAGGGATATCAGCGGAAGGGCACTTTCTCTATTGGAAGTTATACAACGTGAAATAAATGAAGCTGAATCGGGCTATGAAACTGCCGAAAAGCGCATTAAGGTAACAATTGAAGAATCCACAGATGCAGATAATCCAAAAAATATTGCCGATGCCATTTCTGCTGGAAATGTTGATACCAAAACTGGTCTGTATCGTATTAGGACGGGCAAAACCATAACCCTAGCTGAAGCATATGAACGTGGTTACCTTATAAGGCATGAGTCGGTGACAATTAAATCGAATGCGTTGTGTCTGAGCGATGCAATCGGACATGGCTTGGTAGATACGGCTGGATGGATAGCCGATCGAAATTCTGGTGATAAGTTTAGGCTTGATTCGGCCATTGCCAATCAACTAATAGATCCTAATGTGCGCGAAGTAGTCGATGCTAAAATGATATAACAAGATTACACTAAACGAAGCTCTTAAATTTGGCATTTTAAATCCAAAACTGGCCGGTATTTGAATGATGTAACAAAAAAAAATGACCTTTATCGAGGCTAAAAATCGGCAACTGATTGTTAAGCCTTATAACTTAAAGATGTTTGCGATTTAAATTTGATGGACAAACAATCAAAATGAGTCCTATGAGACGAGAAAAATTAAGCATACGTAGGCAATAGAGTCTGGTGTCTTAGATGATAATAACTTGAAGTGTTAATAATTTGCATTATTGTTTTGCCAGCTGAATCAAAGTACAGGGATTTTATGACAAGCGAAATTTTGTCAATACCAGAGGCTGTAGAACGGTCTCATAAGTAGTGTATCACAAAAAATTTTTGATATAGATGGCTTTAAAGATATGGTCAGTAATGACTTTGTTAGTTTTAATGTTGCCTTGTCTGGTGGTATTTTGCGTCCCAAAAATAGGTTTTATTTTGGAGACTAGTCAACTCGCAAGTGCCTCTAGAACTCGCCTAGTCTTCTATAGCCTGAAGTCTATGAAATGTTTAGCAAATCAATAGGAGTTTTTAACGCCAGTGGCAAAGAGCTAAATGTTTTCGATTTATGTTAATACATTTAATAGATCCTAAGACTGGTTATTTATTAGATCCCAAGGCAGGTGAAACTGTGCCTCTTGATTTAGAATAGAACGCAAATTTATAACACTGAAGGTGCATTACTATTAAGTAGCCTCTTGAACATAACACTGACAACTGAAACAGTGACAAGAACAATTAATCGCTATGTGACAATAAGATCGGATCTCGAACTTTCGGAAATGCATGATGTTCTAAATTTCACCGAAGCTGTACGTCAAGGTTTCATAGATGAAGATAGGCAACTCTTTCAAGATCCCAAAACTGGTAAAGTATATTCGGTTCAACAAGCCCAGCTATGGTCTAGTGCCAGATGAAAACGATTCGGTGCCTGAGCCAACAAATCGTAAAAAACTAAATCAACTATAACGATTGTAACAAAACAAATAGTGCCAGAGTCAGATCCATAAAAATGAATCCCAAAAGTTTATTGAAAAGTCAATAGAAATCTGATAGCAAAGGAAGTCCTAAAGGGTAGAAATGTTAATGTAGACTTTATAGAAAGCGAAAGGACTGCTAACGCTGAAGAAAATGTACATGAAAGTAAATAATTGATTTGCCAGATGCGAGCTGCCATTAAAAGACGCAATTGAACAACGTCTCTTTGAATCCAGATACAGGTGTTTTCCATATTAAAAATACAGAAAAGAGTTGTTAGTTTTGAAGAGTGTTTGAAATATATCATAAATAGTTTATCTGTGTCGGTAATTGACCCAAAACAAATGAAAAGCTTTCGATACGCAATGCTTTTGAAAGAAATATTTTAGATTCATTCGGCAACTACACAAATAAGAACGATGATGTGCAAACAATGCGTTCTGCCATAAATGAGAATAAAATTATTCTAGAACCTGTGCCGGTGACAAAAACAACTGCTAGAGAACACTGCGTCTTGCGTATAAGCAAAATAAATAATTTACCAGAAATTGTCGAAATATCTGCGCCGATGTCATCAGTGGATTCGTCGTTAAATTTTGTTGAAGTTTCGACCTTGCAACGCGAATTAACATCACCAGAACCATTACAAATTGCACCGGGTGCAATATATGATCCTTCTACTGCATTAGTTATATTTACACATAATGGACAGACTGAAAATATTTTTGATGCTGCTCGTCACGGCTTAATAGATGAAAACCTGATAAGAATTGTTGATCCTAATAGTAAGTTATTGGTTTCGATAAGTGAAGCAATTGCTAATGGGACTTACGACCCCCAAAATTCATGCATAAAGACAGAGGATGGTGGCAAACCAGTCGATATTCTGACAGCGATTCAAAAGGGCATAATTCATGTGTCTGGTGCTCCCTTGTCGCAGCTGCAGGACATTAAGAACAATCGGTTTGTAACAGATCCCCATACAGGAGAACAAATTCCCATTGAGGTTGCCTATGAAAGAGGTATTGTATCCAGAGACCAGCTAAATAGAGTTAAGTCATTCGAAAGTGATACATCTGAAGACAAAGTTGAGTATTGCAAAAAATGAGAAAGATAATTTTGAAACCTTCCGATGCTCTTAAAAAGGGATTATTGATGAACAAACCAGAAATATACTTGAAGACAAAAACAACTTTTTAGATGAAAACAAACAAATAATTTCTATTGCAGAAGCTTTAGAAAGGATATATTGATGGAAACAGTGGGCAAATTGTCGATCCCCAACGTAATCGTATCCTGAATATTAACGAAGCTGTACGCGAAAACATAATGGATCCGGAAGAAACTAATCATATTTTCCTGCCTCTTGCCAAATCGCTTTCAATACCCAAGCTAATGGAACAGGGGTCTAGTAGATACAAAATCTCAGATAATTATACATCCCGAAAGCGGATATGGATTGAAACATAAGAGAGGCGATTGTATGAAGTCTTGGATCCATATTCAAAGCTAATACGCCCATTTAAGTGTACAATTGAAGAAGCGATCGCCAAAAGATTATTGATCAGGATAAATGTACCTTCAGTGTTGACGGCAGGTTTGAATTTTGCTCAAGCACTGAACGCTAATGTTTTTGATCACACATATGACGATCAAAATCTATAGTGCCTATACCTCCTGTTGGAATGACATTACCGGTTGTTATTGAAAGAGGTCTTCTAATCCTGACAAGATTGTTATTGTGCATCCAGAAAAGAAAATCGAAATTCCATTAAACGTGCAATCGACGATTTTTTCGTTATGTCCGTTCCTTATCCTCCACAAGCCGAAGCCGTAGAAGTGTACAGTGCGGTGAAAGATGGTCTCATAAACGTTATCGATCAAACATTCACCCATCCCACTGACAAAAGAAGTTGTACAATTCGGCGAAGCTTTGGAAATGGATATTTGGTTGTTAAGCATATATCAGATTTTGTAGTTACGCAAAAACCAATCGCAAAAACGGAAATTATGGAAACGACAACAGCAGTGCATACAGTAACTACTAAAACTATTGAGCTCGTTCAAGGTTATGTTCTAATTTCAAACAATGAAGTACAAAACGTCAAGACTGGTGAAGTTTGCTCAATTGAGCAAGCCAAAGCTGTCGGCATTCTAAAAGAAGAAAAATGTTCCAACGAAACTCGTTCTTTTACTCAAACCGCAGACACTAATCAAGACTGGTCAATTCAGTCTGAGCCCTCAGAGTTTACTTCAAAATTGATCACTGCAGAACAACAAAATGAGCTATAGTCACAACAAACAGACAATACAAAGCAGCACACAACATCGTCAACTATTAATACGGTAAAAGAAGCTGCTAAAATGGGTGCTCCAGGTATGGTTATGCGTCTGCTGGCTGTTCTGGAAGCGCCATTGTGACGGAATCAAACAGTTGGTTAAGCCCAGCAATACAAATATAATAGAAAAAGATGATGTAAGTTTAAAACATCTCCCAAAAGATAGCACAGCTGAAATTCAAGAACTGAATTCAAACATGCTTCAGAATCAAGTAGAATAGTAACAACTTCTGTTACTACCGCTAAGACGGAACTTGAAAGAAGTGTTGCATTATTGAAACTGATAAAATGTTCAAAGTCCTACTGTATCTCAAACTAACGAACTTGTAGACAATATGTTGAAAGACAATGAGAAATTTATAAATGCAACTACTGCTAACTTCATTAAAATGAGCAACAGAATACAAAAGAAACACAACAATGATCGAAATATTATCGATGCCAATGTAAACGATGCAAGCATTTTCCAGTGTGGTAATAACAACAGAAACTTCCAAAATTATTTCCGATCCAATTAATGAGATTGCAGAAGAAATTATTTCCGATAAAAATCAGCTACCGAGTGATATTCGTGCGTTACCCTCTTCCGCTTCTAGCAGTGAAATCATCCAAATTGATTCTTTGTCAAAGCAACCTTTAGAAGAGATAAAAAGCGAATGTGAATCAGTTTGAGGAAGACGTTCTTAACAAAGATGCTGCAAAGAACCTACCGCTCAAACGGAGAAGTTAGGTCAAAAGAATTTTGATTTTGAAAATAATAAAAATACATCCGATGACTTGAGAAATATATCCGACGATGTCCATCTAATGCCCCACTAATAATTGACACAAAGGAAATAGTACCTCAGCAACCCAAGTGAAATGGTTTGAACAATTTACCCACAGGTGAAATACTTACAAACCAAACAGAAAGAATTACAATCGCAACTATTCAAAATGAGCACAAATGAAATAAATGCATCACAATTGCCAAAACGCTCCAAAATCGAGAAACTGTAAAAGATATTGAACCACTAAAGTCCATAAACATGATTCACATATACCATCAGGAAGAAGAGATCATTAATCATGAAGTAGACAAGATCCCAGTAGTTTCATCGTTGACAGTGTCTAATGACACAAAGGAAAATTTTGAAAATAGTGGTATGAATAAACCTTATGAAGCTTTGCTGGCACCATTCAATGACAAACCAACCTTAGAAAGGAAAGAATCCGAAGAAGAAAAGGAAGCTACTAAGATAGCAATACAAGAAAATTCCCAAAGAATCGACGATGAACAAACGAATTCAGAAAATAAAGAAAACGAAATTTCGAAAGTGGTAGAAAGCAAACAGCCAAATAGACGAAATAAAAATAGACACAGGTTCAGCCAACGGATCCTCCATCATTAATACAACTCCTGAAATGCTTACAATATCTCCATCAGAAAAGCCCATACCACCAGCCAGAAAAAAGATACCCAAAGAGCATGAAACGTTGGAGAAACAATTAGAACCGAAAGTACCAAGTGATAAAGATGTTGCCGATTTTATTGAAAGCGACAAGCAAACTTCAAAATCGAGTAATATAATACATAATGTTAAAAATGCAGCTAAATTAGGCGCACTGGCGGTTGTTGGAGCACCTGTATTGGCAGGCCAAGCAATTGTTGATGCTCTCAAAAAAAATGGAAAATTTTCACCATCTGACACTATCACAACCAGCACTGGGCTCGAAGTTGATTCAAGCTCACGAGATATTGCCTCTGTTAGAACTGTGGTGGCCTCCTCAAACATTAGCTTTAGAGATGCCATATCCAAAATCTGATATCGCCAGATCAATGCAAAGTAATTGTTGATGGCAAAGAACAAGATCAAAGTGTTACTGAGCTAATAAAAGAGGAGCAACTTAGTCCTCTAGATGAAGTTAAAGTTTTAGATGACAAATTAGTTATCTGCAACAGTTAAAATATCTTATTGATGTAGATGATGAATTGTCTCCGGAACATTTAAGTGAACTAAATATTTATGACCCCGAAATCAGTACTTTACCGATCCCTCGACGGGAATGAAAATATCTTTCCAAACTTTAGTTTTCGATATGAATGTATTTAATTCAGAAACAATACTCGTAAAAAATTTAAGTAATGGCAAATATGAAACCTTGACGTATGCCCTCGAACGTCCTTTGCTTGACAGGCATACTGGGCACATGGTCGACCCGAAGACTGGTAAAAAGATACCATTCTTTGAATGTGTAGCCCGGAATTGGATCATACGTACCATTCCAGAAAAAGGAAAACCTGCAGCTATTGAAAATGTAATTGATCCTGCTACAGGAAAAGTAAAGCTGGATAATGGTCGAGTTTGTTCAATTGTTGACGCTATAAACAATGGTTTATTAGATATCCAATCGATATCAGTACGAGATCCAGTAAGCGGTGAGGTAATCCCTCTGCGTATGGCAATCGAGTTGGGAGTTGTAGACATGCAGGCTGGTACTGTCATAGATATTCAAACACTCAAAGAAATTCCAATGGAGGATGCCTTCAAACTTGGCTTTCTAGTACCTGGGGCCAGAAAACCTATCTCTTTGGAAGCAGCTGTTCGTAAAGGTCTTTATGATCCAGAAACTGGTAAACTTTATGATTCCGAAAGCGATATTCAGGTCGATGTTCAAAAATCCATAGAGATTGGTCTTGTAGATCCCAAAATATCGCTTATTGTTGATGCAATTTCCAAAGGGAAATCAAACTTGATTGTGCTATTGAAGATGAGCTGGTATTGACCGAAACTGGTAAAATTAAAGATACAAAACGAACACATTAGTTCCATTCGATATAGGTGTTGAAAAGAAACTTGTCAAAACAGATAATGTAATATGGAGCTTAACCGAAGTGCTCCAAAGAGAATACTACTCACCACAATCTGGTAAGATTTTAAATCCACAACTGGCGAAGAAATATTACTTCAACAAGCTATTGAGCACGGTTTCGTAGAATTGGACACATGCTTGGTAAAAGATGATGAAAGACATGTTATTGTTCCTGGAAAACAAGCAGCCAAAGAAGGTCTTCTAGATACAGTAAAAGGTTGTTTAAATAGTCCTCACATTAAATTAAATGAAGCTTTTGTCAAAGGGTACTTAATAAGTACGAAGAAGCCATTGTCTTTAGTCGATTGCTTACTAAGAGGACTGTACGACCCTAGTTCTGCCAAATTCAAAATTGATGATAAGCGTGTCGATCTTAAAAATGCAATCTCCCTTAAACTAATCAATGCCGATGAATTAGTTCTTTTAGATCCAAAAACCGAATCAATTATTTCACTTACTGAAGCAATCAACAAGGGTTATATTGATCCTGTGCGAGGATTTGTTATAAATCCTTTTGCGGGCACAAAACTTTCATTAGATGAAGCTCTTGAAAATCGTATTCTGATACCACCAAAGCGAAAAAGAAGTTTGCCAGATGCTGTATACCGTGGCCTGTATGATCCTAAAACTGGTGAATTCAGTAATACAATTACACGTGAAAAACTCTCAACTGAACGTGCTATTCGTAGGGGTATTTTGGATCCAGATTCGACCATTGTAAAAGTAGCAGGTGAAATATTACCATTTGAAAAAGCTGCTCTGGCTGGCATTGTTGATGGCCAACGCGGTACTGTTAAAGACAATGACGATAAACCCATTGATTTTAAGGAAGCTTTCGACAGAGGTGTGCTACTCGAAGCAAAGAAACCTTTGCGTCTTATCGAGGCGGTCATTAAAAATGTTTATGATGAAGCTGACGGCAGTTTCATGGATCCGAAAACGGGTTTGAAACTCTCATTTGCTGAAGCCGTCGAAACTAATTTGCTTGATGATGAAAGTGTACAAATACGTGATTTTAATACCGGTTTATATAAACAACTAAATTTGGTGCATGCTACTGTGTCGGGTGTTATCGATGGCAAAAATGCCAAGTTGGTGTACAACAATCAAAAGATTACAATCAAGCATGCTTTTGACGTAGGAATTCTAATTGACGTCCAGGCACCATTGAGCTTGCAACGAGCTCTGCATCAAGGTCTTGATGACAGAACTGGCAAACTTACAGACCCCAAGAGTGGACGCAAAATTACTTTACTCGAGAGCATACGCAGCTTTGTTATTAATCCGCAACTGCCTTGTTATTTTGATGAGCTACAAGAACAAATGTATGATTTGACTGAAACATGCCGCATGGGCATTATCAATAGAAGAGAAGGTTTTCCGAGAACCCTAGTAGTACATTCGTTTCACTCAATGAAGCTTTGAATTTAGGTCTTATTGTAGATATAGAAACGCCAGTTTCGGCTTATATGAATTATTGTCAATGGGTTTTGCGACAGTATCTCGAAAGGTCATTCATCCAGTGACAGGAAGAAAACTGAAACTAAATGAGGCATGTTGAAGATATAGTAAGTCTATCGTCTAGCTTAAAAAATAATCAAACTGGTAAATATGTTAGGCTAGCCCAAGCTTTAAAAGACAAATTGATAGATGACACAAATGGATGTTACCGTGTAGGAGACTTAGAAGAATTAGATCTTCAAGAAGCTCGTACAAGAGGACTAATAGTTTCGAACAGAAGGCTTTATCGTTAGAACTCGTTATGCGTATGCAATTATTTAGGCCAGAGTCGGGAAAATTCTGCGATCCCACTACTGGAGAATTTTGTGATCTTGCCGAAGCTATTCAAAATGGTTTCATAGATCCGGCTACAACTATTTTCAAGAATCACGTAACAGGCAAAGAACTTCCTCTAAATGAGGCAATCATAAACGGAGATATCGATGTGGCAAAGGGTCGTGTGTTTGATCCGAAAACAAAATCTGCCTTTAATTATGATATTGCTTTAACGCGGGGCATTTTAGTTACCATTACAAAACCATTAACGGAACGTACTGAAATTGTGAAGCGCCAAGAAAGCGTTGAATTTTTAAATCAAACGCCTGTTAGTGTTGTCGTTAGCAAGCCTCGAAATCATTAGAAGAAGCTATAAAATACGATATAATTAATCCAAAAACAGCATTGGTTCGCGATTTTGAAACATTTAAATTTTTACCATTCGAAATTGCACAAGAGAATGGAATTGTTGATTTAAGCAAGCGAACTTTAGTGGATCCGAAAGCATTGTACTTTGCGTTTGACCCACATCTTACAGTATATGTGAGAGAACCCATAACGTTCGATTATGCAGCAGAGAACAAACTTCTAGATCTAAAACAGGCATGTTAACATATACAGATCCAGATTACCAGCAGCAATCATTTAACCACAATGATAACGAGATAGTGAGTCCCGAATGTATCGCTCAAGGATGCAACCACCATGGGTATCATAGATCCCGACTCTGCTCTTATAAAGATTTAGACAAGCTAAAGCTGGTTCGGCTACCGGAAGCTTTCCGCAAAGGTTTAATTGACGCCAACAAGGCAAACGTTTTAAATACGAAAACATCCAAATTATATGCGCTGAGTGATGCCTACGAAAATGGATTAATTTTACGCCAAAGCGTTCTTTCGGCCTACTCGAAGCAATATCTTTTAATCTATATAATCCTACCAACGGTTTCTTTGTCGATCCATTTCAAATGAATCCTGATATCATTAAGCGTAAAAATTTTGCCGAAACCATAACAAGTGGCTTAATTGATCCGTCCTCGACAGTGGTTAGAAACCCTTCAAATGGTGATATTGTTCCGCTTACTTCAGCCATGCAAATAGGTTTGATTGATCCCACTGAAGGACGCTTTATCGCCGATCCAAGAGACAGTAAAAACAGCATGGATTTCGTTAAGGCTACTGAGAAGGGTCTTTTACTACCCGCAGAACAAAGGGTAAGTTAAACGCTGTGCATTTTGTGTACCACTTGTCTAAAGCTGCAAAATTTGCTCACCATGCTCAAAAGTACCAAAGCTTATATTATTTTCTTTTATCCTTTATTTTACCTTTTAATACTTTTTAAGCTAATGTTTGAATTGATTTTTTTCCAAACTATGCTTGCCTGTTTTAATTTATTTTTCATTTTTCTTATATGCGTTTTTTCTTCATTTTATGTTTTTATTTTCTGCATGTTTAGAAATTTATAAGCGGTTTTCATTTTGGTGTTGACACTTTCGAAATATTTAGCAACAAAATTTATAAATTACAAATCGAGCTAATCGAGAATTTAAATAGAGAGTGAGAAAGGAGATAGAAAGAGAGAGATCAGTTCGATTTGCATCTCCATTGAATTGTGGTTTTTCATATTTAGTGCGGGCTTTACCCAAAATTATAAAACTTTAAATTGTGTAGCTGTCTTACGGATAGTTAACTACCAGGCGTGAAAATCGCTTAATGTTTTAATTTTTTTTTGCATTATATAATCATTCAAAAATTTTGACTGCTCTTCTCTTTTAAAACCAAAATGTTTCTACCCTACTCTCTTCTACTATCAGAGGTCATAGAATACATTCAGGATTCATAGAATTTTGTGAAAATATTGAGTTATGCTTTAAAATCTGAAATAAATTATAATTAAGGTAGAGGTCCATACGATCCGTTTCACTCGTTTTGCTTTATACGTGTTTCATACTTTTCACTCGTTCTATACTTTGTTAACTTTAAAGTTACATGCACTGCGTTTTCCGCCATTTCAATTTTGTTTTGATCAGCTGTGTGACATTATTTTTTCTTATAAAGAAAAAAAGGAAAGTGAATTGGGAGTTTTTTGAAGAATTTGTGGAACTGATTGAGTTTGCTTATTGTATCCCACGCTGCTGCTCTTTTTTGTTTATTTCTATATAATATTGAGCTTTTATTATAGAGCAGCTCATGATTTTTAACTTCGTTGATTAAATTTTCATCCATTTTCGTTGTTTCAATGTGCACATATAACAGAGATGATACTCAGTACGTAAAACTAATCGATAACTCAATTGCAAAATTTGTTCCTGATATAAAAGTGGTAAAGGTGAATTAAATCTCATATATTTCTTGAAAACGTTGAAATATTTCATTACGCAAGTTTTCTTTTGCATTAAAAGTGTACTTTGATAAAAAAAAATTGAAAAAACATTATCCACCACACTATCATATTTATCGATAACGCGGCAAGCACAATATTATTTACCATCTTTGGCTTTCAAGAAAAGCTGATTATTATTCATGGTGTTTGTGACGCGTACAAAAGTAGAAAGTAGGCTTACTTTTTTGCGCTGTATGCGATTACGCGTTCTGCGCTTTGTGCAATGTAACTTATCACATACAATTACACTGATTCTACTATTTTGACAGTTGCTTAGAAAGCATATTACGTGAAACGGATCGTATGGACCTTTACCTTTAACTCGATTTATTACTTACAGTACACCGTGCATCATATGAAACATCCCTTTGCATAATTTCTTAGCTGTCCGTGAAACAAATTACCTGCAAACGTATTTTCAGTCACTTACAATATAGCCAAACATCCACAAGCACTACTCATTCTTTCCTTCTCCACATAACCTATTTTCCAAGTTCCATTACAATGTTTTATATGTAGGGGCGGTTCCTGTTGTAAACCGCCGTTCTGAGTGGCAACAATTTTACCCACGATAATATTATCGTGTGTAAAGATCAAAATGTAAAACTAAGAAAGCTACTCAACCACATAGTACAAACAATCCTAGTTTCATGATCACGATGCAAAATAAAATAAAAAGTAGTGATTTGCTGAATGTATTCCTTGGCTCTTTAAACTACAGAGCATGGTGTTTTGGGTAAAACAAAAAGACAACTTTACACAATAACTGTTTCTTTTCAAAGACGATGCAATCAAATCACACACTTCTTCATATCATGCATTCATCATCGTGCGTACATACAAATGAATAAACAGGCCACAAACATCATAATACCACTTTACAATCACAAATTTCATGCACCTGGGATGCTGCTCGTATCGTACATTTTCCAACACAAGTGTCATCAGCAAAGCAAAATTTAGAAATATGTATATATAGATTAAACATTTGAAAATAGTTTTTATACTTGCCCTACTTTTTTGTACTTTGTATTGAGTAATTATCTTGAAAATGCCTTCAATCTAGTTTACCATTTGAGTACGCCTCAATTGTATTCTATTAAGGAGGTAACATTTTGCAAGCAACAATGATAGAACCGAACTTGCATATAGTATGTTTGTAATGAACAGAATGTGTAACAAAGTTGTGAAACTTAACTATTTCAAGGATTCGAATGAATCGGCATTAGGAATTATTAAACTTAGAATATCTTAGAAAACCGAATACAATATCTAGACTTATAGAAAAATTGTTTATACATTCGGTTTCTCCACGCGATTAACAATTTTTGCAGAAAACACTCATAATGATTTATGTTCAAACATAATAAATCTGCAACTCAATATTAAACGTTGTCAAATTAGCAATTAAGCACGTAATTATTGTCTGGCAATCGCGTGAATTGATAAACTTGACTCTATAACGTTGTCAGAAAAATATTTTCCCGTATCACAATTACTTTCGTGTCTACACAATGAACGAAATTTAAGCATTTTTCATCAGCTTAACAATGATGAATTAAAGAACAAAGAAGAATTTCAGAATACATGAAAGTCTCACTTCTGTTAATCCCCGTCACCAACAAACAAAGAATTTCTAAAAGAAAAATTGCACAATGCCAACCGGCACATACATATACATAATAAATTCAGCCAAGTACGAGGCAAGCTCGCACGCACATACGTATAATGTAGCAACGTCCTGTGCGAATTTCCTGTGCTCTTTTGTATGGGGCACCCCGTAGTTTTTATATTGTTGTTGTTTTTAGTATTTGTTGTTATAGCGGCATGGTGCGACAACATCCTTTGAAAATTTCAGCTCTAGATCTTACCGTTTCGGAGAATGGAGCCTGTGACGGTCGGAAGGGCAGGAAAACGAATGGGCGGTGTAATCTCAGCAATAGGGTTCCATTTGACTTTTCAGTATGGAAGTTCAAAACGGTTTTGTCTGTATTGACAATGTCCAATAATAGATCCGGCAACAATTTTGATTGGCAGATAAATTTATTGTCGGACAATTGTCTAACGATAACAATTTTCCATTGGAATACATTATCAGCATATTGTCCTATGTTACAATAATGTAAGACATAACTATCATGTGTATATAGCTTAGAAATACGTTTAGATCTACAAATAAAAATTTGCTTAACAAAATTTTTAAATTTATACTGTAATTAAAAAAAGTAATAGAAAAAGAGATAAAGTGCTAAATACTCGTTTGACGTCTGCGAAAGTCAGTTGAGTAACGGTTTATGGGACCTGGTTGCCTTGTTAAGTGTAGCCTGATAATTTCTATGGAAAACATTTTTTACTGTTTCCCTTCATCAAAATTCGGTAGAAACCCTGAGAAGGCGAGTTCGTTTCTATCAGTGTTTTTAAAGGCTTTTTTCGCTCTGTACCACATTTCTGCTTGTGTGCTTCTCGAATATATGTATGTACATACATTTTTACATATTTTATATTTATTTTCTTTTAACTGATGCATATACATACATACATATGTATGTATTTCTTTATGTCATAAATGTGATGAAACAGTCGTCATAGGCACATAAACGTACATATATACATATAAGTATGTTCTTATTGACAACATCACGGAAAATGTACAAAGTGTAATCTATAATCCCAGTCAGTCCATCGATATCGAACCTGAAACAAAACAAATAATTTTGAAATATTCAATAATGGGAACCTTATAATTTCCGAGTGGATGACATTTCAAAACTTAACATGGAAATGTGCTTGAATCGGTATCATTATTTAAAAGCGAATTCAAATATTTTCTCTGTTGTTTGTAAAACATTACTTTATACATTTTCTCTGAAATTATTTGTATATATGTATGTATTTTTTTATGCACACTTGCATATTTATGTACGATTTCATGTGTGCACAACTTAAGTATTAAAAGATATCAAAATAAGGTAATCTCTTTCGAGTTTATTTTATGTTTTCGACTGGTAAATTAATAAACCAATGACCATATAAGCTAATTTCTTTAGTCGGAAAGTTTACTTTGCAGAGTCTTGAGTTTGTAGGAAAATAAGAGGAAAAAAGAGAAAAGTGAAAGTTTGTGAGTACAAATTTTGCTGTACTTGCGAAGTTGTGTTGCATTTGTATTCAGTTTTATTTTGTTTTGATATTTTCTGTTTGGTTATATGTGTCTGGTATTGAACTCAATTTTACGAAAGTAAATTTTGCCTGTGTAAAAGTGAAATGAGTATATTCATAAAAAAATGTGTTTAAATTTTAGTAAAATTTTTAATAAAATTTTTACTTAAATACATTTTAAATTCATTCCGTTTTTATAAATGTGGACAAAATTTTTTAAAATTAAATTGAATAAAACTTTGCAAAATAAAATTTCGTTGTCTAAGATCGGTGTTATAGTCTGTTGAAGCTGTCAATCATTATTTTGAAAATCAGATACAATAAATTGGGCACCGAGGTGCTGCTACTAAATTTAAATGTCAAAAAGAGTTTTAACTTTCACCGATTACTGGGGCCTTAGTTTGTGAGTTTATTGGAAGGTAAATTATTTATTTTAATTTTAGTTTTATATTAAATCTTTTTTATTTTTCATTCATATCAATTTTCTACTTTTTCGGTTAATTCCAGCTAAAACATTTTTAATGTTTTCTTTAAAAATATATTGCTTAACCAATTTTAACTAAGCTTTCTAACTAATTTATAAAACTCAAATTTGGTTAATACAACTTCCTTTTTTTTTTTTGTAACTTGGTGTCTTAATCCTAATTTCGTATTTAATTTTATTTGAAATTAATTTAACATAATTAGTTTAAATGTAGTTAGAGCCTATGCTTCTGTAATATATTTTGTATTGCTCGGCTGTAGACTTATTTGGTGTAGTAATTATTTGGCATATATATTTTTCTCTGCTTTTTCATACAACTGCTTTGTTAATAAATTTAAGAGCTTTATGCTTTTCGATATATATTTTGTGTTTATAATATATAAATTGAATAAGATTTTCTAGGACTTTTTGAGGCGGCGATTTGTTTCGCTTCTCAAAGCAACAGTTAATACTATAAATATGCATTTTATTTCAATAAAATGTTTAGCTGCTAATTCAAAATGCTACAACTTTTTTCTTTCTCCTTCTTTAAATCATTATTAATGCTACAGCAAGCAGTGTTTGAGAAATTCAACATGTGTGAAGAAATGTAACTGAACTATTAAAGGTCAATATATAAAATTGCGACTGTCGGTGGCCCCAAGGAAAATATTGATGAGCTTCGTAACCAAATAAACGCTCTTAAGGTATTAAAAAAAGTTGTACTATTTTTTTTTTTTTTAAATTAATTTTAATCTCTTTTAGCAAATTAAACATGAAATTGAATCTCAACAACGACCTGTAGCAACATGCTTGGAACAGATCCGTCAAATTGTTTTGACTGGTGGAGATGTTTTGTCGGCACCAGAAGTAGCAACTTTGGAAAATGCAGGCCGTGAGTTGCGTTCGCGAGTGGATCGTGTTAATGATCGTACAGTTCGAATGTTACGCCGTCTTGAAGCTGGACTGGATGAGCTCAATAAACTTAGAAGTGAATTAGATATTTTCTCTGATTGGTTACAATCAGCACGTCAGGCATTGGAAGACAAAGAGCGCGCCTTATCGGATCTTACTCGACTTTCATCGCAAGCAGAAACTGTGCGAGAATTTGTAAGCGATGTGATTGGTCATCAAGCTGACTTACGTTTTATAACAATGGCTGCCCAGAAGTTTGTTGATGAAAGTAAAGAATTCTTAGCCATTCTAAATGATTTTAGAACTTCGCTTCCAGAGCGCTTGCACCATGTAGAGCCGTTATCGAGTGCTGAAAGTCCTATTCGACAAGAAGTTTCTTTAGTTTCTGCTCAATACAAAGATCTAATGAATCGCGTCAATGCTTTACAGGATCGGATATCTGGACTTGGTGGTCGGCAACGTGAGTACCAAGATGCTTTAGAAAAAGCAAGCGATTGGTTGAGAACAACACAGCCTCGAGTTTCTCGTGTAATATCGGAACCTATAGCCGGCGAACCAAAGTCAGTGCAAGAGCAAATGAATGCAGCTAAAAGCCTTCACAGCGAGCTTTTGTCAAATGGCCGATTAGTAGACAATGCTCAACATGCGTTAGATAGCTTATTGTATACATTAGGTGGTCAACTAAGTCCAATGGAAATAAAACAGCTGAAATTCCAATCGCTGAGCTCAAAGATAAGTATCAATCACTTCTAGATACATTAGGTGAACACTGTAAATGCTTGACAAAACGTTTGTTCAGTCCCAAGGTGTTCAAGAAGCTCTTGACAATCTTGGAGGATGGGTTAACCAAGCCGAGGATAAGTTCAAACTTCAGTTAAGGCCCGCATCCTTGATTAAAGAGCGGCTACAAGAGCAAATTCGGGGCATAAAGCTCTCTTCACTGACATGCAATCCCATCAAGTCAGCATTGACAGTGTACAGTCTTCCGCTAAACATTTAATGAATACAGCGTCTAATGCACGTATCGCTAAAAGTTGAAACAAACCTTAACGATGTAACATCTAAATTTGAAAAGCTTTGAAAAGTAATTAAGCGTGGCGATTTTCTTGAAGAAGTTTATACTCGTTTATGTCAATATTTGGATGAAATCGCAAATATAGAACAAGAAATTTCTAGTTTGCAAGATGCTCTCGACGGTCGTGACACTAGTTTGCTATCTGCAGAAGAATCGACGCGTCGTATGCAAGAACTGTTAAATCGCAAAGAAGATCTGACATCTTTTTATGAGACCTGCATACGTAATGGTAAGGATCTAATTAGCATTCGTGACGTTACTGACACAAGTTACTTGCGGGATCGCATTAAGGCCCTAAGAACAGTGGCGTAATATAAATATCACAATTGAAGAGAAAGCAAAGCTATCAAAACAAAAAGCAGAACACCAAGTTGCTTATGAAGGTCTTAAAGACCAAGTTCTTTCATGGTTGGCCAGTATGGAGACGCGTATTAGTGGATTAAGTCCAGTTGCAGTTGATTTAGATAAAATTCGCCAGCAGCATGAGGCTAAAGCCAATCAACAGAGATTATCGTGAATATGCATCCACAATAGATAGAATAAATGATATTGGCTCGCAATATGATGCCCTTATTCGCCCAGAAAGTCCAGGTCGCAAACGTTCATCCTATAGTCCAATTAAACGTGTTAGTCCTTTGCGTCGCATGTCTGGAGAAGCTCGCAGTCCCAGCCCTACTAAGGGAGGTATTCTGTCGCCACTATCAACTGGTTCCAGTGGATTTGGTAGCCGCAGATCCTCTCAGGATGGTTTTCAACTATCTGAACTCTCTCCAGTGCAACAGCAATTAAGCGAAATAAATAACCGTTATGGATTAATAGGAGTTCGTATAAATGATCGCCAGAACGAAATGGACAATATGAGCGAAGAAGTACGGAAGCAGTATGAGAACCTTAAAAATCTTTCGAACTTTTTAGAACGCATTCAACGTCAGTTACCGAAAGAATCAGTTGCCAATAAAGAGGAAGCTGATCGTTGTATTAAACAAGCTCGTAAGATTCTTGAAGATATGTACGAGAAGCAAAGTCTCTTGGACACAACAAAGACACAAATCAAGGACATATTGCGTCGTAAGGGCGATGTGCCTGGGGCCGAACAATTGCGCATTGAAAATGATAATATTGTAGAAAGATGGAAGCAGGTCAGTGACATATGCAAAAATCGTATCAACTTTTCAGAAAAACTGCGTGATTTCTTGGATACGCACAATAACTTGAAAAACTGGTTAGATAGCAAAGAACGAATGCTCACGGTTCTTGGACCAATTTCATCTGATCCAAGAATGGTGCAAAGCCAGGTTCAACAAGTGCAGGTCTTACGTGAGGAATTCCGAACTCAGCAACCACAGTTGAAACATTTCCAAGAAATTGGTAATGATGTGATTGATCATTTAGAAGTTGGCTCGTCAGATGCTGCAGCAGTTGATAAAAATTAAAGGACGTAAGCGCTAAGTGGGACGATCTTGTTGCTAGACTAGATGAACGAGCAAATAGCTTAGGAGGAGCTGCTGATAGTAGCAAAGAGTTCGATGCAGCAGTTAATAGACTACGCGAAGCGTTGCAGCAAATAAGTGATAACTTAGATAGCTTGCCGTCTGATGGTGATCATCAAGAGAGTTTGAGAAAGATAGAAAATTTGGAGCGTCAATTGGAGGACAAAGACCATTGTTAGCAGATGCTGAGCAATCTGCTGCAGCACTCTGTAATATTTTAGGAGATCCAGCATCTAGGGCTGATGTTAATTCACGCGTTGCTGCTCTTGAGAAGCAGTATCAAGCTTTGCAAAAAAAACTAGATACTAAGAAAGCTGAAACGGAGGCCACACTAAGAGATGGTCGTCATTTCGCTGAAAAATTGCTCGAAAACTCTCGGTTGGCTTTCTGAACTTTCCAATTTAGCGGAACGCTTATTAGTTTCAGCTCATAAACAGACATTGCAGCA
This sequence comes from Eumeta japonica, assembly GCA_005406025.1. NCBI lineage: Eukaryota > Metazoa > Arthropoda > Insecta > Lepidoptera > Psychidae > Eumeta > Eumeta japonica. The sequence continues at coordinate 33,452 of BGZK01002536.1, read as the reverse complement.
CCAAATTGATACTCATGAACCAATTTATCGTGAAGTAATGGCTCGTGAACATGAAATAATTATGCTTATAAATAAAGGAAAAGATCTTTCGGATCGCCAACAAGATCGTACTGTAAGACGGGATTTAGATCGAATTCAACAACAGTGGGAAAAACTTCGACGAGAAGCTGTTGATCGACACACTAGATTGCAAACTTGTATGGAGCACTGCAAGAAATACGAAATAACATCGGAAGCCCTTTTAGCATGGTTACGAACGGCTGAAGACAAACTTTCTGAAATGAATCCTGGCGTTCTTTCGAAAGCAAAACTTGATGCTCGTCTGCGCGATCTACAAACATTCCGCAGTGAAGTTTGGAAGCATTCCGGTGAATTCGAAAATACCAAAGGTCTTGGCGAAACATTTTTAAGCAGTTGTGATGTAGATAAAGAACCAATTAAAGCAGAGTTGCAAAATATTCGTGAGCGATGGGAACGCCTTAATAACGATCTTATTGCCCGTGCCCATGAAATCGAAAATTGCTCGCGTCGTTTGGGCGATTTTAACGATGAACTGCGTAATTTGGATCATGCTGTTGGTAGATGTGAGGACCGGCTCGCTGCTCATGATGCATTGGGTGGAGCCGCAAAAGATCCAAAGCTCTTGGAACGTGTAAAAGCTATCCGTGAAGAACTCATAAGCCTTCAAAAACCATTACAAAATCTTAAAGGAATGGCAAAAGATATCTGTGCCGAAGCACGTTCTGCCGGTGGAGATGCGGAACACCTCACGGATGATGTTGATGGCATTGCAGACCGTATTGGAGAACTCCAAAGTCGTTTAGATGACCGTTTAGGTGAATTGCAATCTGCAGCAACAGCAGTCTCTCAATTTAATGAGCAAATCAAGACATTAGGTATCGATTTGAATGAAATTGAAAACGAGGTAGAGAAACTATCCCCACCTGCACGTGAAATAAAACGTGTGCAAACCCAAATTCATGATACCACCAAATTACAAAATAAGATTGAACGAATTGCTGATCGTATTGAAGATGGTGAACGCGCTGCGGATGCTTTAGTAGACGCAGGATTTTCTCCTGATACTACCCAAACTCGTGAACAAATTTCCATTCTTCGAAAAACTCTTACTCGTTTAGACAATCGTGTTCGTGATCATGCTCAAAATTTGGAAGATGTTTTGCGATCCTTGCACAATTTTTATGACATTGAATCTCAAACGATGGACGATATTAAGGATATAAGTGAAGAATTTTCTCGCATGAAACCAGTAGGTTCTGAACTTGAACAAATCCGACGCCAACAAGAAGACTTCCGTAATTTCCGTGAAAACAAATTTGAACCTCTAGCACAAAATGTTGACCAGGTAAATGTTTGTGGGCGAGATTTAGTTAGGTCTGCATCAAGTGGTGTTTCAACTTCTCAAATTGAAAAGACCTAGAAAAATTAAATGACCGTTGGAATGATCTTAAAGAACGTATGAATGAGCGCGATAGACGTCTTGATGTTGCCCTTCTACAATCTGGAAAATTCAAAGAAGCTTTAGCTGGGCTATCAAAATGGTTATCAGATACTGAAGAAATGGTTGCTAATCAAAAGCCTCCTAGTTCCGATTATAAGGTTGTAAAAGCCCAATTGCAGGAACAAAAGTTCCTTAAAAAAATGCTGTTGGACCGTCAGCATTCAATGTCCTCTTTATCCTCATTGGGTAAAGAAGTATCCAATCATTGTGAGCCTTCTGAGCGTGCTGCTATTGAAAAGCAACTTCATGATCTAATGAAACGATTCGATGCATTAACTGACGGCGCAGAACAAAGGGAACATGATCGAAGAAGCCATGGAAGTTGCGAAACGTTTCCACGACAAAATAAGTCCATTAGAATTTTGGCTTGATAATACGGAACGCGCTGTAAAAGGCATGGAGTTAATCCCAACTGATGAAGAAAAAATACAACAGCGTATTCGAGAGCAAGAGCACCTTCACGATGAAATTCTTAGCAAAACCTGACTTTACGGACTTAGCTGATGTAGCTGCCCAACTGATGCATTTAGTAAGTGATGATGAAGCCGTTAATTTAGGAGAAAAGTTCGCATCTATAACCGATCGTTACACCGGGCTTGTAGATGCTAGCGATAACATAGGAGCATTACTTGAGGAATCTTGTAAGGGCTTGAGACATTTGGTTCTTACATACCAAGAGTTAGTAGCGTGGATGGAAAGAATGGAAAATGAATTAAAACGATTCCGTTCTGTACCAGTCTATGCAGAAAAACTAATGGAACAAATGGAAATGCTGTTAGAATTGAACGAAAATATTGCGAACATAGCACCAAAAGTTGAGTCAACTGTAGAGTCTGCAGAGCTCATGAAACATATATATCCAATGATGAAGCCATTCAACTCAAAGATAAATTGGACTCATTGCAACGCCGTTATGGTGAGCTCACCAATCGGGGTGGAGACTTGTTAAAGAGTTCACAAAACGCACTGCCTTTGGTTCAACAGTTTCATGAAGCTCACAACCGTTTAATAGATTGGATGCAATTAGCAGAAAGTGCACTGGCCCCAAGTGAACCTCGCCAATCTGACGTACTTCGTTTAGAAGCTGAATTGGTAGAAATGCGTCCAACTTTAGATGCAGTAAATTTGGTTGGGCCAAAGCTATGTCAACTTTCTCCAGGCGAAGGGGCGTCAACAATCGAGAATATTGTAACTCGTGACAACCGTAGATTCGATGCCATTGTCGAACAAATACAGCGCAAAGCTGAACGTTTGCATCTTAGTAACCAGCGGGCTAAAGAAGTCACTAATGATATTGATGAATTGCTGGAATGGTTCCGTGACATGGACGCAAACTTACGTGATGCAGACTTACCAGCCATTGAACCGAAATTAGTAAGAGCTCAATTGTAAGAACATCGTTCAGTTAACGACGATGTTTCTAGTCAAAAAGGACGAGTTCGTGATGTTACAGCTGCATCTAAGAAAGTTTTGCGAGAATCGCCACAAAGCGAAAACACTGCCACTTTGCGGGAAAAACTTGACGATCTAAAAGAAATCGTGGACACCGTTGTTCAACCATGTAGCGAACGTTTAGGTGTACTAGAGCAAGCATTACCACTATCTGAACATTTTGCAGACTCCATGTTGGCCTTACAAACTGGTTAGATGATATGGAACAGCAAATATCACGTCTTAGGTATGCCAGCGCTGAGACCCGATCAAATAACTCAACAGCAAGACAAAATGAAAGGCTTCTTCAATCAATTGCAGAACACAAGCCATTATTGGACAAATTGAATAAAACTGGTGAGGCATTGGGTGCACTCGTTGCTGATGACGATAGCGCTAAAATAAATGAAATTCTTGATTCCGATAACGCTCGTTATGCAGCTTTACGCCATGAACTACGTGAACGCCAACAAGCTCTCGACAATGCCTTACAAGAATCAAGTCAATTTTCTGACAAACTTGAAGGAATGTTACGCGCTTTGGCCAACACAGTTGATCAGGGTGAATCAATTGGATCCATTATCTGCTCTACCTCAAAAGATTCGTGAACAAATGGAAGACAATGATGCCATAATGGACAACCTGATAAACGCGCTGATGCATTTAGTGCAGTGCAACGTGCTGCCAATGATGTGATCGCAAAAGCTGGAAATAAATCAGATCCTGCTGTACGCGATATAAAGTAAATTAGAGAAACTTAACAACTTTGGAATGATGTTCAAAAGGCCACTAAAAACGAGGCAGCTCTTTAGATGACATTTTGAATGTCGCCGAACCATTCTGGAATCAATTGCAAAGTGTTATGAAAACATTGAAAGATCTCGAAGAGACGCTTTCATCCCAAGAACCACCAGCAGCACAACCCAAGAAATTCAGAAGCAACAAGTCGCCCTTCAAGAGATTCGCCATGAAATCGATCAAACTAAACCTGAAGTCGAACAAGTACGTCGTCATGGCAGCAATTTAATGAATTTTGTGGTGAGCCCGATAAACCAGAAGTTAAAAGCACATTGAGGACTTAGACAATGCATGGGACAACATTACTGCTTTATACAAACGAGAAGAGAATCTTATTGATGCCATGGAAAGGCTATGGAGTTCCATGAAACGCTTCAAAATCTCCTCAAATTCTTAGCAAAGGCAGAAGACAAATTCGGTCATTTGGGGCCTGGCTCAGATATTGATGCTGTCAAAAACAAATTGAGCAATTGAAGGCGTTCAAGGATGAAGTTGACCCGCACATGGTTGAAGTAGAAGCATTAAATAGGTAAATTTCTTAAAGCAATTGTATTATGTATTTCGCATTAGAATTTATGTTATATTAATAAATATTATATTATTCTATCTACTTTATACATATTTACCAAATACGTACTTTATATATATATATATATATTTCTTCACAATGCTGTTAATTCAAACGATGTAATCGTACATATTTTGTTGATAATTCGGTAAAATACCAAATTAGCAGAGTTTTAGAAAGGCAAGCTATAAATTCCAAACCAAGTTTGTTGTATTTTTCGTTACTTGTTTATTAGTTATGCTTCAACTAAAAATGCATGTCCATGATCAATACCACCCTTTTCACCGCATTTAAATAAATAAAGTCCATTTAGCGCTTCTTTGCTGCAATTCCGTCACAGCTACAATTTTAAACAGAGGGATCAATAATGGCGAGATCTAAATGGAAGTACGCAAATTTTTACTACAAGTAAAATTTAGAATGCAACGTGGCATTAAAAGAAAGTAAACCAAAATATTACTAACCAATAGTTTTATTCTTTTACCTCACGAAACCCCCAAATTTGAATTTTATCGGTTCTTTCTAAATGTGTTATTTTTGTAGTGATATTTTGATTCATAAAACTAAATTCTACATAACTCCAACATAGGGGTTCTTGTTTTTTGTAATAACTTTAAAAACATTTCAGGAACCATAACGCTTTTATTTCACTTACGTTCAACAGATATCCCCAAGGAAAAACAGAAAGCGAAACTTTTTTTCTGATAAGCTTTACCGCTAAAATGACATACCTAAACAAAAGTGGCAACGTTATGTCAAAACGTATCGTTTATATTAGAATATTTATTTAGAAATCAACAAAGAAAAATAAAAAATATATTATCTATATACATATATTTTATTGAAAATATTTACTTACCAATATTTTCTTATTTTAAATATATTTGTTTCTGTTATTTTTTTTTTCTTCAACTAACTTCACTAAAAACCGCGCTGTCAAAATTGGATTTTTCAATTGTAAACCGTTACCGTTACATTGCCGACTCGTTATTTTGGTATGCTCCATACAAAATGTATGGGCATGAGAAATTTCGGCCGCTTTTGTTTAGGAAGTCGTAAATGTTTGCTTTCGAACACACAAAATAACGTTATTTGAATAATAACGGTGTTGCAGCAAATGGAGCAATATATTTATATTGACGTTATAGAATTTTTATTTGATTCTATTTCGTTATTGCGTTGAAGTATTTGCATGTATTCGTTTATTTTTTCTGTTATATATATATATATATATATATATATATATATATATATATATATATATATATATATATATATATATATATATATGTATATATTATTTCATAAAGTTGAATAATTTGTTTTTAAATTGTAGACAGGCTATTGAGTTAACGGAAAGAACTTCACCTGAACAAGCTGCCTCAATTCGGGAGCCATTAGCAGTTGTAAACCGACGTTGGGAAAGTTTATTGCGCGGCATGGTTGAACGACAAAAACAATTAGAACACGCCCTTTTGCACTTGGGTCAATTCCAGCATGCACTGAATGAACTTTTAGTTTGGATTAGTAAAACAGATGGAACTCTGGACCAACTGAAGCCGGTAAGTAAACAAAAAGTGATTCAATTGTATATATATGGTCCTATATCAAACAAAACCATTTTTATAGATTCCTGGTGATCCACAACTACTGGAAGTCGAATTAGCAAAACTAAAGGTTTTGGCTAACGATATTCAAGCTCATCAAAACTCTGTTGACACTCTTAATGACGCTGGACGTCAATTGATTGAATCTGAGAAAGGTTCAATAGAGGCTTCTACGACACAAGAAAAGTTACGCAAGTTAAACCAGGAATGGAAGATGCTTTTACAGAAAGCATCCGACCGTCAGCATGAACTAGAAGAAGCATTGCGGGAAGCTCATGGCTATATTGCAGAGGTTCAGGATATTCTTGGCTGGTTAGGGGATGTAGATGCTGTAATTGGTGCAAGCAAACCAGTTGGTGGTTTGCCAGAGACCGCAACTGAACAGCTTGAACGCTTTATGGAGGTGTATAATGAACTTGAAGAGAATCGTCCCAAGGTGGAAACAATACAAGCTCAAGGTCAAGAGTACATAAAACGGCAGAATCAAATAAAAGTATCGTCTAGTAATCTTCAGCATACGCTACGCACATTAAAGCAGCGTTGGGATGCAGTCGTTTCAAGAGCTTCCGATAAGAAAATAAAGTTAGAAATTGCACTGAAGGAGGCTACCGAATTTCATGATACATTGCAAGCCTTTGTGGAATGGCTTAATCAAGCAGAAAAACAATTGTCTAATGCTCAACCAGTATCAAGAGTTTTAGAAACAATACAAGTGCAAATGGAGGGAACATAAAGTGTTGCAAAAGGATGTTAGTACCCATCGCGAGGCTATGCTTTACTTGACAAGAAAGGTACGCATCTTAAGTACTTCAGTCAAAAACAAGATGTTATATTAATTAAGAATCTCCTCGTATCTGTTCAACATCGTTGGGAACGCATTGTAAGCAAGGCTGCTGAACGTACACGTGCTCTTGATCATGGCTATAAAGAAGCACGAGAATTTAATGATGCATGGAATAACATAATGCAATATTTGCAAGATACCGAAACTGTATTGGATCAAATAATAGAAGAAGCAACTTCATCTAAAGAGCCACAAAAAATTAAGAAATGCATCGCCCGCCTGAAAGACAGTCATCGTCAATTGACGAGTAAGCAATCGCTGTATGACTCTACAATGCGTAATGGCAAGAATCTCATGGAACGGGCTCCTAAAGGTGACGAACCGGTGCTTGGCAAAATGCTTTCCGAACTCAAAGACCAATGGACCCGAGTGTTGTCGAAAAGCATTGAACGTCAGCGTAAGTTGGAGGAAGCACTTCTGCTCTCTGGTCAATTCTCTGATGCCCTGGGTGAGCTTTTGGAATGGTTGAAGAAAGCCAAACAACGCCTTAATGAAGATGGACCTGTACATGGAGATTTAGAAACTGTTCAAGGGCTTTGTGAACACCACAAACACATCGAACAAGATTTGCAAAAGCGTGCTGCCCAAATGCAAGGTGTTCTTAAGACTGGTCGTGACTTGGAACGATCAGGTAATAATCCAGAAGTTGGTCGCCAATTAGATGATTTACAATCCATGTGGGACGATGTTAAGGTGGCTGCAGCAAAACGCGGTGAACGTCTTCAATATGCTCTAAAAGATGCTGAAAAGTTAAATGGCAGCGTTCAGGCACTTTCGACTGGCTGGATCACGCTGAGCAAAAATTACGTTATTCTAAGAATGCTCTGATGACGAGAAAGTATCTCGCGAAATGATGGATATACATATGGACTTCATGAACGATTTGCGTAACCGAGAAAAACAAAAGGCCGAAACATTTGAATTCGCTGAAGAAATCATTCTTAAGGCTTATCCAGATGCAATTCCCATAATCAAAAATTGGTTAAGTATAATCGAAGAACGATGGGAGAAGTTAAACAGTGGCCATCAATCGTGAAGCTAAATTAGAACAACATCTTCAATCTCTTAAAGACCTAGACGAATGCATTGAAGAACTGTTAGCTTGGCTTAGTGGTTTAGAGGCGACATTGCTATAATTTGATTGCAAAAATCCCCATTGTTTTCTAATGTTTTAATTTGCATCCCTGAATATTTAGATTTGGAGCGAGAGAAGCTACCTGATGAAATTCCAGCACTTGAGAAACTTATTGAAGATCATAAAGAATTCATGGAAAATACTGCGAAACGGCAATCTGAGTAGATCGTGCTTGTAAGCCAAAACAACTTCCACCAGGCGCACGCAAAATGTCCAGACCTAATGCCAAGACCCTGTGTAAGTTTGACAATATTACCAACATTTTATCTTCCCTTCAGCTTTGATGATTTTGTGTTTATATATTTTTATTATTTGTTTATTTTTTATTTTATTTTATTTTTCATATTCTTTATTTTATAATTTAATTTCTTTTGAAACACCCAACTGAATTGACAATCATTTTTACAATAGTCGTGGCTCAAGTCATGATTTACGTGAACAATCACCTGATGGTACCTTAAGACGACAAAGGTTCGTTTATGTTCCCGTTTCAATACAAAATATTAACACCAAATAATACATTAATGTCTTCAATTTAGACTGTATTCCTTCTCGGATAGAAGTCACATGACAATATTAATACATTATTTTTCATAATAAAATTCATAATAAATTCATAAATAAACATGAAAAGCTTGAAAATTAAACAAAACACATAGCCCATTCAAAACAAACTAAACAAGACAATGGATAATCAACAGTTAATTTGAATACCACGAATATAATAACACCTACTCTCTCTCACACTTTCCCCATAAATTCTAATAACTTTTTCCCCAAGGATTAACAGTTCTGTGATAAAGCTTAACTGGCTTCTAGTACCAAAAGCAAACAATTTAGCATGCACCATTAATTACACTATCTATTGGTATGCTTTTTCCCCATATCCTTTTCCTGTAACAGCAAAATATAATAAATTTAATATTACGAAATCGTTTTGCTAACAATTTATTTTCTTTTTTGCAGTTTCAAAGGATCTCGAGATCACGGCCTTAATACGAGAAAATCTAGGTAAATACTATAAAAAAAATTTTTTGCATGATCAGGTCTAATAATTTCAAACATTTTGCGTTTGAGAAACTCTTATTTTTTTCTAAGTAGTGTTTTTTTTTGTTTATTTGTGTGCCTCGCTTTTATATACTATATATTTTCGTTTGTTTTGTTTTTTTTATGTTTTGTATGCTTTTGTTCTGTCAAATCTTTTTACGCATTCATTTTTTTGTTGCTCAACAATCAACATTTCACTGACTCGACTCGCTGTTGTTGGCTTACGCAAAACAGTAGTCGTATGACACCAAGTCGAGATATTCCTGATAGAGATCGTTTGCCTCATTATGGTCCTCGCTTTTCACCAAGGTAAGGCATGTAACTATTTTATGTTTTCATGCATACATACATACATATTTACACATTGTTGAGTTTTGTCTTTATATATAGAGTGTTTTTATTATTATTGCTAAAGTTATTATATGTTTTGTTTGCAAAAAATATTGCAAAAAGAATAATTAATTTTGTAACTAAACAAATTTTAATGTTTAGCTCTGTTGGACCAGAACTAGAATCCGTTCGCCTCGAGCAAAGTTGTTATGGGATAAATGGCGTCATGTTTGGATGTTATCTTGGGAACGGCAACGTCGTTTGAATGATCATCTGATGTACTTAAAAGACCTGGAACGAGTGCGCAACTTTAGCTGGGATGACTGGAGAAAGAGAGTAAGTAAATTCTTCACATCGGCAAAAGTTTTAAATATGTAATTACCAAAAGAGTTCTTAAATTGTCATCGTAGCACCTAACAACACTTAAATAAAAAATGAGTTAAGTTTTAGTAGAACAGTCCTCAGAATAGTAAAAGTTTTTACACACAAAATTATACAGTTAAGCGTTTTATAATATGCAATTTTTATATGTCTTATGCATGCTAATTATATTTTTTTTTTTAAGATTTAACATTACGCAAAGAGTACAGAACCAAAGTATATAAATATATGTATATACATATATACATATAAATAGATAGATTCCGAGATTCGTTAAAAACACGCCAAGATTTTAAAGAACGCTAGTCAAAGATTAAATTAATCTTCATATTTAATTAAATTAATTTAAAGAACATAGTGAAAATGTTAATGGAAAATATTAAACTTATTATTTTATTTATATACATAGTTGCCCTTTAAAATAATTCATCAAAAATTTGAGTATTTACATATATTGGTTCAGTTTTGCAATGCTTGTATCAGTTAAATAGTTGGAACGAACTTTGGTATAAAAACTACGATTGCTTAGTTATTTTATTACTGAAAGTACTTTTAAGTCTAGGGATATGATAATATATAATCTTATTATTGATTAGACTTTTAATAAATTTCTAGATTTGTATATAAAAATAAGTTGTCCTATGTTCGTGAATTTATAACTCGATAACTACGCAGCCGATTTTCAAAGGAGTGTATGCGTTGGAAAGATTCACTGATGGTTTATAAAGTAAAACATCGAAAATGACGGTGTATTTTCCCTATATAATATGTACATATTTTTTATTTTTATAAAGCTACGATCATATTTAACAAATATTTGCACAAAAGCGGGACCACTCTTTCTTGTTGTCTGCTTATTTCGGGCAAAATCAGACTATAAAGAAGTTAAAATGCATATATGTACGTGTGGCCCAACACGTTCACGAAAAGAAAAAATAAAAAGCTGACGAGCATTTGATGTCAAACAAAAATATTTTAAAATTTTGTTTGTCCAATAATAAATAGAAATATTGTTATCTTCTTATTGTTGTTTTGCCTCTTCGTTGTTCAATCTAATTACAAACACCTTATTATTTTTTAAGATCTATATATTTCGAATCTTATAGGTTCATCATCAGGATCTACAATATAAATACATTATAAATTTAAAAATTTAACAATCTTTACTAATAAATACTATCTTACCAGAAAATTTTTAGTTTATATTAATACAAAATATTTTTTATATTGAAAACATTTTGATATCAAAAACATATTAAAAATTTTTAAAACATACGCAGAAATAGTAAATAAGCAGTTGAATTGTTTGGATACAACAAATACAACTCATCACGAATTGGTATTGCAAAGAAATTGCATCAAATCGTATTATTAACTATTATTCAGCCCATCCATATCATATGAAACTGAACACAGTAAAAATTTTATTAAGAAAGTTTTTTATCTCTCGCATAAGGATTTTTGGAGTAATCTTGAAAAAATTACAACAATACTCACGAAAAATAGTTATCCAAAAATGATTGTTAACAAATCAATTCATGCAGTTAGATAACAGGAATTAAATAAACATTCCAATAAAGCATGTAATAGCTATCCATATCATTCAACTGATGAGGTTAATATATCATCGAATATTGAAGCCGTGCCACCATCAACCAATTAAATATGCAGTTTTGACTTATATTCCAGGTTTGTCTGAGAATTTGTCCAAAATATGTAAACATTTTATTCCTAACATTCAACTAGCAATGAAAAATTCTGCAATAACTAGTAACCAGAAAATTTTTAAGAATTTAAAATCTCCACTTACGATTGGTTCAAAATCAAATGTGGTATATAAAATTAATTGTAAAGATTGTTGTGCAGTTTATATTGGAGAAACAACACAAAGTTAATAAAAAGATTAAAGCAACATGAATATGATTGTAAGACCTTAAAACAACAAGCCAATTCAACAGCTCTTGCCAAACATGCTAGATCGAACAAGCATGAGTTCGATTTCAATAATGCAACAATTCTGAAGACTGAAGAAAATAAAATTAAATTACAAGTGCATGAAGTAAATCAAATTGTAAGATTTGAAGGAGTAGCGTGTAATTATAAAAGCGATAAAAAAGATTATATTAATTCATATTGTAACTTAATTAGAACCTTGAATTAGTTTTTATTTAAATTAAAGAAGCGTATGTTTTTAAAAATTTTTAATATGTCTTTTTGATATCAAAAATTTTTCATTATAAAAAAATATTTTGTATTAATATAAACTAAAAAATTTCTGGTAAGATAGTATTTATTAGTAAAGATTGTTAAATTTTTAAATTTATAATGTATTTATATTGTAGATCCTGATGATGAACCTATAAGATTCGAAATATATAGATCTTAAAAAATAATAAGGTGTTTGTAATTAGATTGAACCACGAAGAGGCAAAACAACAATAAGAAGATAACAATATACTTAATTTGTTGGTTCAGAAATACAAGGAAGAATAACTAACAAATAGAAAATTTTAAACAAAATTTGATTTGTTCTTGCAGTATGTTTGTATAAACAAACAAAAATTTGTATTAAAATTTTATGTTTATATTTTTCGGCAAACAATAATTCAAATCATTTTCTTCTAAAATTTTGTATTTCGACGTATTTGATTATTTTTTTTTTTTCTCTTCAAAAATCTAATACATATGTGCATCAATGCATTTTGATAATTTTATGTGTTTGAACTCGTCCGAAATAAGAGGTAATGAAAGTAAGGGCCCTGTTTTTGGGCAAATATTTGTTAAATGTTTTTCAGAAGCTTTTAGAAAGGAGTGAGAGTGCTATATTTAGCCAAAGAGATTGTAAGAATAAATTGTTTGATGACTTTAAAGAATGTGTTCTATAACATGTCTAATACGAATCAATTTTTATCCGCCGTTTTGCAGATTCGATTCGGAATACTGTCAGTTGTGTATTTGCTATTTCATTCGAAATTATTTTAAGCGCTTTAAATCAATTGTTTTCGTCAATCCGACAAAATGTCTTAAGCGTTTCTTGGTATGACAAAAGAGAAATATGGCAATATTTGATAAGTCAATTACGAAAATTTTTTTAAGTTATTTCTTAAAGAATTTTGCTTACTAAGAATTATTTTCTAATTCCATATGAAACTTTCATTCGCGTTTACACACTTAATAAAATTCAAGCCAATTTAATCAATTTAACATAGACGAATGTCAGAACTAAGAAGAATTTCAGAGTACATGAAAGTCTGTACAGCAATTTACTGGTCTCACTTCTGTTACCCTCCATTATTTACAAACACAGAACTTCATGAAAGAAAAATTTCATGTGTGAACCGAGACTATTGAAAATATACATATTTGTTTATCGATAAAAAGTATATTTTGATATGTATTATCCCAAATTAGGGAATGAATTGCGTACCCGAACGGAATACCATAGCTATATGTATATACATACATATTTTAGTAAAGAGTATAATAGCTTTGTTTGAATAGCCCTGGCTGTAATCCTCACGAAGAGAATAAGTAAATATCTGAAAACTTCATTAGCTGGGTATTATAGAGAGCGACTACTGAACTAAAGTTGTGAGAATTTAAAATGTACTTTAAATACAAGGTTTAAACTCAATATAATACTTAATTCCGATCAAAAAAAAAAAGGCATGAGTATAATTTATTATTTGATAACAGGAGCATAGTCACAGTTGCTTTTTTCTCTTTTGATTTTAGACGAGCGAATTGAAAAAGAATTAACAAAATGTTTGTTTTTATTTTTGTTTGATTAAGTTTTTGAAGTACATGAATCACAAGAAATCCCGATTGACCGATTTGTTCCGTAAAATGGATAAGGACAACAATGGTTTGATTCCAAGAGTATGAATTTATTGATGGCATTTTAAATACCAGTAAGACTATTTATTATTACACAAGAAATATTTTCAACTACAAATACTGTTAACAAACGTAATTGTAGAGTTTGATACATCACGCATGGAAATGGGAGCTGTTGCAGATTTGTTTGATCGCAATGGCGAAGGATTGATAGATTGGCAAGAGTTTATTGCTGCTCTTCGTCCGGACTGGCAGGAAAGGAAACCCTCAGACAGATTCCGATAAAATACACGACGAAGTTAAACGTTTGTTATGCTTTGTACATGTCGTCAGAAATTCCGTGTGTTCCAAGTGGGAGAGGGCAATATAGAGTAAGTTCTTATTTAAAGTTTTATGAAAACACTTTAATTTATGAATGTTTTGTTGTGTTTTAAAACTTTAGTTTGGTGATTCCAAAACCCGCCCCTGTTCGTATTTTGCGTAGTACTGTCATGGTATGTGTTGGTGGCGGATGGTTGCTCTTTGATGAATTCCTTCAAAAGAATGATCCCTGTCGCGGTAAGTGCAGTTTTATTACATATTTTCTGCATAAAATATTCATTGTTTTAGTGGTGATACAAAAGTTTCATATACATACATATTTCAATCTCAGGTACTTTTGGTTTCACAATTAGAGACAACATAATCATTCATTAATCCATTTTGATAACTTTAGACTGTAGTTTTAATACGCAGTAGAAAATAAATTTTCTCTCATCAATCAATCATTCTACAAACTTAAACAATTTTCCCCCTTTCAATTGAAATAATTTATATTTGCTTAAGTAAAGGGCAATGATCTACATTTTAGTGTTTGAAACATTTCAGTTTTTAAGTAATTAATAACTTTTTCCATATCTATAAATCAACGCATGTAGAAGGAAAGTGGTTTTAAGTGATTCAGTAAATTTTAACTTTTTTAATCTTTGGTAGTAAATAATTTAGGAATAAATTATTTGAATTCAAATGCAAATGCGTATACATAAGTAGAGAAGAGTTTATACTAAAGCTATTTTTTAATGATTTGCCTGGTCATGAAAGAGATCAAATCAAAATTTCTGTCTCCCACGTTGATCATTTTGTGCAGTTTTATTTTATCACAAACGAATAAAATGCCAGCCTGTGAATAAATGTTTGGCCCTAAATTGAGTTTATTTTTACAAACGATTGCCAATTAAGAATCGTAAAGATTTGTTTGTTGTATAGGCTGTTTTATTCATGTAAACAAAAGTTTGAATTTTAATATTTTGATAGGACTCTAAATATTATCAAAATTCACATAAATGTTCTACATAACTGTGTTGTTGGCAAATATTTTTTTTTTTTTTTTAATCAATATTCTCTATTGCATTGATTTTAAACATTTTAAATAAATTTAAAAGCGTATTCCTCTTCGAAAATTAGCATTAGTTTGTTTTATTGACATTGAAAATTATTAGAGTCAGCTAAAGGTCTCATTAGTTCTTACTTTCTGGTGCCGTTCTCTTCTGGAGCAAATATTTTATAATTACTTTTTACGTGAGAGGACTTTTGTTCTTCCAATAAAATAAAGAGCTTTTTATCATCCATTTTTTAATTTAAACAATATAATTTATATTTTGTCACACGAAAACAAATAAACATACATATTTTTTTTTTTTGTCACTTGACGTTGAAGTCTATTTGTCAGTTACGGTACAGAAAGTAAAAAGTAGAGGCAAACTGTTCACTAATAATTTTAATTAAGCACAAAAAAGATTTGATCGAATGCTAAGTCGAGTACAAACTAGTTCTGCTTTAACGCAACAGTTTTTAGGTTTATATAGTTTTGAAAATTATTTTGTAAACCAAAAATTACTTCATGTCAAAGATTTATTAGTTTTCTGACTGAAATAATTGATTTAAAATAAAATTTACTCAACTAGTAAATAATAATTTTGGAATATTTGAAACAATTCTTACTTTTTGATGCTTTCAAATATACAAAAATAAAATACATATGCAGCAATACGAAAAAGTAGTTTAAAAAATGTTTTTAAATTCTCATTATTTATTAGAAATAATAGAATAAGAAGTAAATATTTTAACTGACGAGTTGAGTAGCTCCAACGAAATGTCGGCGGCTTTTAAACTGCTAAGAAGCTAGACTAAGACCAGGTAATTACGGTCGTTTACCCTGGAATAATTATTTTATTACCCAAAAAGAATCATTTACTACTGCACTAAAGTATAAAGCAGACAATACTTTTTTTACAAAAAATTTGTAGCTATTGATTATTAGGAATAAATAATTTATTTCGAATAATTTGGACAAAGAACGAAAATGTATGTAAATACATTAAAGGAAAGCTTTTGATTTTTTAACAAAACACGGCTTAGGTAAATAATTAGCGAGTTTTATTTTTGCAGATAAGTAACGTGATTATAAATAAAATTTTCCTTTTATGTACAAACTTTGCTATAAGTACCAATTAGAATTACAACATTACAACAAATTCGTTGAAATAGATTCATAAATTAACTAGCTAAAAGTATTTGAACCATGAAAATGTTTAAAATTGTTTTATGAATCATCCTCGTCACATCCATTCTTATCACAAATAACATTTTAATTTCAGTTTGATAGTGTAACAAGTCTATTTTATATGTATATTTAATGCAAAACGGAAATGGTCATTTAACAAACATATATGACAATAGAAACTTTTAATCGTAATAAAATTGTGATCTTTTAAAAATAAAAACAAAAATACTAAAAATCAAATAACAAGCAATTAGATACTTACTACTTTTGGCTTTGATATTCATTTAGCCGAATTCGAACTAATCAAATTTTAAACAATCTAATTCTCAAGATAAAATTATTCATAATAATCTCAATTGTATGGCCAATAGAACAAATAAAATAGTGAGCATTTGTTTTATGTTAAAACGCTTAAATTTGTTTATTTTTTCCAAAAATAATTGTAATTAAAAACACAATTTATATTTTAACACTTTTTGTATTATGCATGCTTTAATTATGTAATGTTTATCATTATTATTTCTTTTTAATTTTTTACTTACATGTAAATTCTACATTTTTTAAGTTCGAAAACTCGTTCTTATTTGATACAAGGCTTTAATGTGTTTTGTAAAGAAGAGTAATAAGTTGTCTACAGATGATTGCTAAATGAAAGTGTATTTAAAAAAACGCGCAATAAAATTCTAAACGATTATTATATTATTAGATACATACATATATTTTTCTTTTTCTGACCGAAATACTGCTGCGCATGCATGCACTCATACTTTTATTTTCAAGTTAGATGCAACCTCTGCAGCTCCATAAAACATTATAAAAAGAATTAATAAAATTTTTAATTTTTTTATCAAAATATTTAGCTATGCAACAAGCAAATAATACTGCAAAAATCATAACTATTCCGTACCTCATTTCTGTATTTCTCTCGTCGAGAATCTTTTCACATGAAACACAAGAAATGAAACAAAACAAATTTAGATTCTTGCAAAATTGTTTATATCTTTGACATGCAAGGCCTATCTGCCATTAAAATTTATTTATATTTATAATTTAAATAACTTTGTACAAAGATATTCTGCAAAAATATTTAAAATTGAAAACATCTGGAATCTGTTATCTGGATAGTTAAGTAATAGTAATAAAATTACGTGGGGAAAAACACAATTCAAAATGCAAAAAATATGAATAACAAGAATAAGAGAGCTTCCTCATTAAATGTCAATTTGAAAAGGTAACAACAATTTAAATTCAAAGAAAATTAGCCAGTTAATGAGCCTTATATATTATAAAATTTGACAATTCAAATTTAATTTTTATAATAATAAAACTTTAAGTAGGACTATCCATTAAGATTTGGCTAATTAGACGCACACGTACATATATAGTAAAATAACAATTTAAGGTTAACTATAGTAGTATTATAAAGAGGAAAGATTTAATTGTTTGATGACATCAAACAGGCTCTGAAAATATTGGAGCGATTTAAAAATTCTACGCCCACCTCTTTTCTTTATTTAAAACGGACAACAGCTGAACCGATGTTTGTCTCTAATTATTTTTTTTAATATTTCCTGTAACGCATCTTTGTCTTCAACGAATATAAAATTACGCCTGTTTTTACGTCCATCTTTCCAATTTATCTATTAAAGGAATGGCGGACTTTTGTTTACTTAAAAAGAGAAATGGGCCGTTTATGTTTAAAAAATATTTTTAACAAATATTTTTAGCATAACATGGAGTAAAATATTACACAAAAGTTGTAAACTATATAAAACTACTTTTTCAACCATAAAAGTTTTGTTAATATTAGTGAATTTATGCACACAGAAAAAAATCAAGTTGAAAACGTATAAAATAAGGTTGATTGCATGTGTTTTAAGCGCCGATTTTGTTCCATACGCTTTTTTCAACTCAAATTGATTTATTCTTAATATTAAAAAAATATTTTTTTTTGTATTAAGCTTTGATTGAATACGATTTTATGTATACACCAAGCAGAATTGGTATATATATATAAATATATATATATATATATATATCGATTGTTATTGCAGAAGATTAAGCTAATTTTAATAAATATTTCTTCATGTTAATTTTACTTTGAGTTTTTTTTCCTGTGTGTGTATATGTAAAATAATAATAAAAAATAATGTTTTAAGTAACTTTTCGAAAATGCTATATTTTTGCTTTAGCTTTAAAAAAAAAGTACAAAAGTATATATAATTAGGAGAAAGTACTTTGCTAATTTTTAATGTTTATTACTGCTGAACGTGTAGAAACGGACAAAATAGTCTCATTTTTTTTTTTTTTTTGATTTAGAACAAAATTTTTATTGTAAAGCCTTTATCAAATAAAACGTATGAATAAAATGTACTTTGTTGATCGTTTTAACTCAAACATACATACATAATAGTTGTTAAATGTCTCTCACTGCAACTCTTTCGTATAATTAGCTTAATTTTATATACATACATATGTTTTTTCATCATTATTTATTGTATTTTGCTTATGTTTTTTATTTATATAATTTTTTGGGTTTTCTCTTTTTTTTGTGTTCTTTTTTTTATATTCAAATAAAATAAATCCTTATATCAACTCTGCAAAACGTTTCCTTTCAATATTGTTGGAAACGAAAAATGTCATATTTTGATATGCAATTAAAATATAATATGTAATACCTGAAATGAAATAATTAAAATTGATAAAAACACATACTTATGCATATGTGCACACACATTCATATATGTATATAGCCTAATGTTGTTGAAAACAATGCTTTCTGTTGCTTTTGAAATCGTTCGTATCAATACATAAATGTATCATGAAACCTGAATGAATTTAACTGTTGTTGTCATGTTATAATCTACCCCTTTGTGTGACTTGGGCTTCTGTGACGCAAAATATATGAAACTGCAAATGAAATACATATGTACATGCATATTAAAAATCGAATATAATCGAATATAAACTTAATGCTGTGATTGTGGTTTGCAATGCTCAGCTAAGGGACGTACTAATATTGAATTACGTGAAAATTTCATTTGGCTGATGGTATATCGCAGCATGGCTGCATTTTACGCCTAAACGCTCAATTCCAAATGCTGCACAAAATGGTAAATAACTTGCCGCCTTATATGTGTTCACAAGGTCCTATAACTAAGGTAAATAAATAGTAGCGAATAATAAATCACCGAACAAAAAATAAAATAAAAAACACACACTTTTTAATAAAACATTCATATAAAACATCATCTTATAACATCAATCAAAAATAAGTCACCCCAGCAAACTGCTCCCATTCTTTTAGTCTGCTTAGGAATGAATATTTTATATGAATTCCACGAGTGTAGCGAGTGCGTACGATTTAGTTTGCTTTTTACATATGTATATACATACATATGTATAAAATTAAAAAATTTTTAATGTATGTTATTCTATTTTATACATTCTTAAGGTGTGTATAGGTTTTATTAGTCGGATTTTAATCTGCCATAAGCAAAGCAGAATGTATCGCACGCACATGCTACAAAATTCGTGCTTAGTTGGTTTTCTTTTTTCAAAGTTCCAATTTTATGTGGAATGAGGTAAGTTTCTCCGACGAAGCTCAGCAGTTAATTTGTCATAATAAGCGAAACGTTTTAAGCATTTAATGTGTTTCCTGCAATATTTTTAATATTATTTAATTTATTGTTTTAAACAATGCAAAGCATGTTATTGGTTTTATTTTATAATTATTTTCTTTTTTTTATTATTTAGTGAACAATACCTTTAGACAATAATTGTATAGCTATTTCTCACATTTCATACACGACAATACTTGTATAAATATTAGTGCGGCTACTATATTATGTTTGTATCATAGCAATGCTTTTGTTTATACATATTTAAATGTGTTATGGCCTTTGATTATTCCTTTGCAATAACTGATTTATATGTTTTTTCAAACGAAACGCCTCAAGTGATCACGATTGTTATATGATTTTATTGAACAATTGAATGGAATATATTCAGGCTAATTGATAAAATGTGTTTTTAAATGATCATTCATCCGGTTTTGTGCAATTTTAGCAACCACTTTTTATTATTTCTCAAACAACAAAATTTTTTCTCATTAAATAATCGTAGCTGATGAACATTTGGCAGAATTAATGCCAATATTTGAGCGTATACGTGCACAAGAACAAGTACCATGCGCCTTTCCCATACATATGGGTGCCGGTGGCACCGTATTTGTGCGTTGCAATAGTAGTCGTTCTGTACCACTAAGTCCACATGTATTACATTGTCATCCTACTACGCATTGGGTAAGTTTTTTTAACATAGGAATCTGTTTGACAGAAAACAAAACAAAACAAAACAAAAAACCTGCGAATAACAAAATCATAAGATGAAAGATTTCAGTTTAAAACAAAATGTTTACATATATATGTTTTTCTTTTCATAATGGGGTGCAAATTAATTCATTTTATTTTTCACAAAACATTTATTTCGCCTCTTAGCAAAAAGTTACATAAATACATATGCGCTTTGTTTTACAATTTAAACGAAATATAGGTACGCGAACGTTCCGTACGATCGATACCCATGAGCAAGACAGCAAATACTCGTTCATCTTTATCAGCATCGACACCAGATTCGCTGAGCGATAACGAAGGTAGTCATGGTAACACATCGTCGGGACGTTACACTCGAAAGTAACATATACTGGCACTCGAACAGGTTTAACCCCTGGTGGTTCTAGAGCTGGTTCAAAACCGAATTCTCGCCCTCTAAGCAGACAAGGTTCTAAACCTCCTTCTCGCCATGGCTCTACTTTGTCATTAGATAGCACTGGTAATAAACTTTTAATTTTAATTAAAAACAATAAACTAATGATAGATATTTTTAAATATAGACGAGCATACACATCACGCATTCCTCAGCGCAAACCTTCAAGTTCAACTTCGGGTACAGGTACAACACCAAGACCGTCAAGATTAACTGTCACCCATCAAGCTCACGAACAAATGGCACAATAACTCGAAAAACTGCATCCGGATCAGCTAGCCCAGCCCCTACAAGGTAAATAAATCTGTTAACATTATTTCCTATGACAATTATTTGTAAATTATTTAAATATTATGAAGCAATTACATGAGCATAATTAAAAAATAAAATAATATGTACTCAACGTATGTATATTTTAAGAAAATTAATGTAAGTAATAATAGCAATAACACTTAACGGACTTTATTTACTTTAATTTCCGTTTTGCACTCAACTCATTTTGGTCGCGTTAGAGACAACTCATCTCATACAATCAAACTCTTTTTGAGTGTTGTAATTCTCCGCTGTTTTTGGTTTTGCTGAGTTTTCATTGAAGTTATCAACTAAAAGCTACAAATTGCCAATTTTAAATATCAAGTTCGCCAAGCCGAAAGTTAATAAAAAAGATTTGATCCCGTACTTTTTGGGCAAAGTCCAGTAAAATAAGAGCAAACAAGAATTTCTCTCAATAATAGACAAAAACGCACAAAAGTACGGGAACACCAAAAACTACATTTCTATCCCCGAAGAATTTGAAGTAAATTAAATTATATTATTAAATTAAATTATATACTATTATATACTAACATTTAAATCTTTTTTAAGTATTTTGTTTGGTAAGTTTTATTGTTTACTTTTTAAACCGCTGACTCCTTAATTGCTTCACCAAACTTACCCGAAGGAAAAGTAGTGATTACTTCGTACAAGAAGAAGAAGAATACTTCTCAAAATCTCCCTCACTTTCCGAACTTCGAGCACGGAAACAATTGTCGTGCAGAGTGAGATCCCGCGGAATCACATTTAGAGGAACTCTACAAAATTATAAACGAATGAACATCAAACAATCTTGCGTTGTCAGCAGAAGGCATCAAACGAATTTTTAAATGCCTATAAACTGAAAAGACTTGTTTAGTTTAAATTTATATTTAAAAATGCTACATGAAATAATGTGCAAAAAATTAAATAATATCATTTCTTTGGAAGAAAAGCTTATCACTCAACTACTTTTGAGTAGTTGTGTGTATTTCATGTTTTATCAAACAAATTCAATGCAGGATCACACGACTGCTGCTATGCACCAATTTTAAGTATTCTTTATGCTATAATAGTGACTGCAAAATTAATTGACTTATATAGCAATCGTAGCCAATAATGTACCTCCTTTGACCAACCAAATGCAACCCTGATGCGGCAATCGTATGTTTACCTGATATGCAAATGTGCGGCAATAAAACAGATGAAATGCACCAAATTTATTATGGTCTTGCTGAAATCGAAGTATCTCGAAACTTGACAAGTTTGACTTCAGTTTAAGAATTGAATCTCCTAGGAGAAACATCAGGAATTTCCAGTCACCCAATGGTTTTGAGTTCTAGTTGTCTATCGTATCCAGCCTTACAACTGTTTTTACTTCCATAAGAAGACAAACATTAGACACAAAATACACCACATGTCACCACTCTCTTCTCTGTAGAGATGTTAATAACCTTTCGTATAATACTACATGCCATAATTATGCATATGTATATGACCGAAATGCTATTTCTCCCTTTGCTTACATATTCTCCTTGTAGTATGTATGTCCAGATGTGAATTTTATTTGCGTCAGTCTCTGCCTCTAGGAACTAACCTGACGGTAGACCAAATTCATGGAGTGTGAATAAACCGTGTCACACCACTATGCCTGACATACTTGCCAATGACAGGTAGCAATTTGCTTCATATATTGTGTTGGAATATACACAGACCCCTTGCTTTGAAGCTTCGAGCAAGCTCCCTTTTTGCTCTCGAGCCTTCCAGAGGCCTGGCTCGAAGCTGACAAATGAACTTCACGCCTGGAACTTGAGGCGACCGCCCTCACAGAAATCTCGAGAATAGTCTGTTAGTAGGCAACAGCACCTGAAGATCATTTGCAGTCCCGAAAACACATGTTCGCTTGTGAAACGCACGTGCCGTCAGGGACTACAAAATCTCACCACAAGCCACCACGTTTCAGCTGCACAAGCACCTCAACCAATGGTTGGTGAAGATTCTCCCGTAGAAGTCAATCCAGGGTACCAACCCCGTGGTACCAATATTATAACCCTCGGATAGGGCTCGAAGAGCAATCCAATGCCAATACCAGACCGAGACTCTCCTGGGCCTCTATACCCCGAAAGCAGAACGTCAAGGTGTTGCACCTCACCAAGACAAAGTCTGCCCCGGGGAAATATGGATGTCCAGTACGACGACCAATTATTTCGTTGCATTTTCATATCTCAAAAGCGTTATGCTTTTGTGTGAACACGGTTGTCTTGAAAATTTCATTATTGAAATCGTATTTCTTTTGAAAATTAAATTCCATGAAAATATTCATGTTTGGGTTGTAGGGGCAGGAAAGATAATTTTCTATAGGATATTACATAATTCAAAATTTTTTCTTAAATATACACATGTATATGCTACTTATTAATGCTAATTAAAAATATTTTTATATCAATTAATTTTTCTTAAATATTTGAGGTCTTTAAAAACAAGTTTCAATATCTTACAATGTCATATTATACATTTACGTTTAAGATACATATATAGTTCTAGAATAAAACTTAAGTTTAATGTTGTAAATGTAATATATTTTAATACATTAATTTTTATTTTTTTATTTCAAATTTGAACAAAACATCATCATAAATTGGCATGTACTTTTGTTTTACAACCACCAACACATTATTTACACCAAATAAAATAACATCAAAATTCTTATAATGAATTTCCCTAAAACCGAAACTAAAACCACTAATAACTCAAACTAAAAATTGTTTGTAAACCTGAAATTATTCAAAAGCAACGGAGGCATGAGATCATCCAGTATACCAGCACTAACAGGCTATGGTTTCAAAACTAGGTAAAGAAGTACATTCTTAACCAAATTCCCAACTCACTCAAACATTACTAATACATAATTGCTATCGATTTTAATTGCTAAACTTAAAACAAAATTTTCATTTAAAAGCATTAAATTAGTATAATAATTTTAAGTATACGCAAAGTATTCCAACATCTGTATATTTAGGTGTGAATCTTAAGCTTAAATGTTTTGTGTCTTTAAGAATCGCTTTATAAGTATTTATATAAATGCAAACATTTGTATGTATGATTTCAAAAACGCCGTAATTTACATTGAAAGAATTTGGCAGGAGAAGCAAAAATCTATAATATAAAAACCTAAACTTTTTTTCACTTTAATCTGTATATATATATGTACATATAGTCCCCTTATTCCATTTGTCGTCATCGACATCAAACAATCAACGTTACTCCGTTTATCGTCGTCGTCACCAATTCAATATCAATATCAAATTTTATCGGCAACGTCATCAATTTAATACAAAACTAGGTCGCCATAAGAGCAGTGTAACGATGTATTATCGTTATTTGAAGCACATCTATAGCAATTACACAGCTGGTTTTATTTTATTTATCTATTTATTTTTTTTTTTTTTTTTTTGAAGGAGATCATAATATTAACAGATATACACTTTTAAATGTAAAAAGGACTTTGGAGTTTTAATATAAGCTATTATTTATATAACTTTATATAACTAAAATGTTTTTTCTGATTGTAATTCTGGCCTGGAAATGAAATAAGTATTGTCATTACAAAGAAGATTAGTAGTGCAGAAATTAGATATATTTTATGTACCCCATGAAAAGTAAGTAATAAATTAAGTGTTTTTCTTAATAAGTTAATTTCTCGTTTGTTTAAAAATTTCGAAAGTTTTTTTCGCCTAAATATGCATTCAACTATGCACTGGACTCTAGAACACCACATTTAAAATTTCTGAGTCAGATCGACACATATTCCGAACATAAAAATTAACTGCAAAAGTGTCGCTAATTATATCAACTTAGAATTATCTCAGCCAGTAGAAGTAGATTGTTCAGTATTTTAATTCATTTTCTTTCAAACGTAAAAAGTCAAATCTTATACATACATTTCAGTAGACAAAGGACATATCGTTGCAATACTTTCCTATTGTACACTGGGAAGTCTGACTTTTTGCAAACCCTAGGCAAGTGGTAGATTTTTTTCCATTTTCTCCGTTAATTTATTAAATTGGAAACAGTTTGTTAATTGTTTTTCTTTTCCATAATTTTTTATTTGAAATCGTGCTAGTGAAAAAAATGCTTACAGTCTAAAACTGTTTCGACACCAACAACACCATCGACAAAATCAGAGTCAATTTAAATTAATGCCATCGTTGACGTTGCTTTTAGCATACGAAAACACATCGTCGCTTATCGATAACATATGATATTGATAATGGGCATACCGATTTACAAGAGTCCAGGCCTAACGAAATCGTTTCGTATAGATGACGCTAAGTGGAATAAGGGCGAATATGTACTTGTACAACTGTTTCGACAATCATCTAGTGATTTTAAAAGAGTTTATTAATTCCCTAAAATGTTAAATATAACAAATATCTATAAAAAAGCAATTAAGTTTATTCCTAATACCAGCAAATAGGCATCAAATCTGTGTCTATGACGACAATTAGAATAAGGGGATTATACAGCTTAAACTGAACAAAAGTTTGACAATTTTCGGTTATTTTTCCAATATTAAAGAGTTTTGTGCTTCTTGCAAAAACATATGTACCTTTCTACATGAATATATATATATATATATATATATATACATATGTATGTATGAATATACCTTTGAAGTAGGCTATTTAAATAATAAAATATTTTTCACTCTTTTCTTTATTTTTGCTTAACAAAATCTAATCTTTTAAGCAACTGCATATCAAGGATACCAGTAAAGTATCAAATCTTTGAGTGCTAATTCTTCACCAACCACCTGACCTCAAATAGTGATTAATTCAAACAGTTTGGGTAATCATTCTTAACCAAACTGCACACAATCATTTATATGCATTTAAGCATACATACATTATAATATATGTATATGTATGAATTTGAATGCATATGTACAAATATTCCCCAAATACACACAAATTCATTAATAAATGATATACAACAGATAGTCATGAATTCATCCACAATAAAATGGTTTAGCACATCAACAGAATAGTTAAAGTACGAGTAATTATTAATTAATTTACTTTGCATTTAATTTGTTGTTGTTTTTTCTTGTTGTGAATTTTCTTTGTTTGATTTAAAACATTTTGTTTGTCTTGACAAATATTTTGTATGCATTTTTGAAATTTATTTAAATTTTTGGACTGACATAAGATCAGAATTGTGCTGGCATAAAATTTCAGTTAGAGAAAGGCTGTGAAAAGAATAGTTTTCATCGTTTTTTGTGCCTGGCATAAACCCATTAAAGTACGTATACACCACGTGGTTTTACATTGTATATGTTAAATTTTACATAATGCAGCAAAACATGTAGTTGGTGACCTTAAAAACTTTGCTTGTGTAAAATGCAAAAGCAAAAACATGAGAGAAATTTCAATCAGAGCTTGCTCTACATTCTCATGTGCAAGCACGTGTTTTTATATGTAAATGGCGGGTGAAAATATTTGCCGACGGTTGAATATCTGCAATATTGTTAACCGCCCGCATGAAGTACTTCCATAAATATTAAATTAAATATTTTATATTACAATTCGATAATATAATAACAATGATATAAATTATAGAACATTTTTCATATTTTATATTAAAAAAAGAAGTAAACGTCAATAAATGTTTCTGGCGCCGGCAAATCAGTGGCGCTACCACCCGCTATAACGCATTTTGCAAAGTAGCGACATGGAAGCTTATGTTGTCGAAAAAGAAGAAGAATGTCTCATGTAATATACATACAAGTTGCTGACCATAAATTATTGTACTTTTATTATTGTGAATTAACCAATTTTCGACGTACATACGAAAAACATGTGAATTTTAAATTTGAACAGGCACAAGCAAAAACACATAGTGTATACGTACCTTTAGCAACACAAAATCAATACATACACATTTTTAAACAGTAGGTATTCACTTACTAGGAAGTGAAACGCATTTTTAAGCAACTTCAACTGGTTTTTAAATACATACCGTATTTAAAGTATTTGTTGAGTAACCTTTTTTTTTTGCCACCGACTCCTTATTTCAACTTGGTCATGTCGTCACACGCCGTATTCAATTGGTCATCTCTGTATTACTTTTTAACCGACTACTAGTTGGTTACTTTTCAACCGATTTGGAGTTCGTTGCATTGTACTTGATAAATACTCTAGATGTGGTATTAAAAAAACCAGTTTAGTTGCTGAAAATGTGCTTCAATTGTTCAGGATGATTTTATTTACTATAGAATACAAAACACAGAATTGCACACAAAATAAATATGTATGTACACATATACATTTTATGATCGGTATGAATGATGAAAATTATTGAAAGAACAAAATTTTACTCTGTCTGTGAATCCCTCGCTCAATTCAATTCCACGAAAGATGTTGCACAAAATTCAAAATAAAACATAAAGTTAGTTAAGGCCTGTATTTTACAGACTTATTGCTGGCCTCACTACATCGTTCTGTTTGTATAAATGCTTTTAAACCAGAAAAAATATATATATATACAATATATTAATTCTTATTAAATTTATGCACATATGAACTCGAAATGATAAAAAAAATCATGTAGCAAAATTTTAGTAGTTTAGCACAAAAGAATCAAATTTATCTGTTGACTTGCATTTAATGTGAAATATTTGTGTGAAAATAGATAGGTATTAGATATTTTATTTATTTTTATTTGGTGTCATTTTCATTGCTGTGATTGATATTATTTTTAAACAAAGGAAGCACATGTCTCTACATGAGTTGATTAAATGAGTGCTTTAAAATGCCACTGTAGTTATAGTGCTGATGGGGAGTGCAATGGTTTTGAAACAACTAACCTGTTGTACCACATCTAAAGTCTAACCCCCTACCGGTTTTAGTGAATGCTTCAACTTTAATAGAAATTAGCCTTATTCTCGTCTTTGTACGAAATATAAATCATAAGTAATAACTTGATCCCAACAAAGGGGCTAAACTAAATGTGTGTGCAATATTTTACTAACTTTATGATAATTAAATTTGCAATCATTTGGTCGTAGTCAGCCAGCTCGAGAGGCATCGAATTTTAGTTTTATTCTGATAGTGTATCTGAATACCTAAAGAGCCGATTAGACTAAGCTACCACACGAAAAGTTTGAATTCGAAATATACCTTAACAATTATTCCTTTAATAATAATTCATTATTTTAAATAATCTTTTCTTGTTGAAGTTCAGTTACAGAGTAAATTCAATAACAATATTTAACTGTACATATTCTAAAGCGGCAATAGAGTGATAATTTGTTCAGCTACATACTTACAAAACTATAAGTGTAGCTTTCACAAATCTCTTAATGTACTGGGCTGGATGCACTACATATTTACATATGTTTGAAATTTTGTGAAACGGTCCAATCATCGCTTTCGATATCGAATGTGTTACTAACAAAATAAAATAAAAAGCGGCGACTATGTCCGTCTCAAAAAAAAAAATAAATAAATGCAGTTTTGTGAGAAATTTTATTAAAGTCTCCAAATTTTTAGAATTTTGCAAGCACAAATCTCGAAACTACGCACGATTAATTTGTGTACTTATTACACAAGCCTTTTATTTATTAAATAAGAATTTAATACAAGAATTCGTTAATTTTACTAACCATAGCGTTTTTATTTTTGTTTATTAAATGCTTTTAAAACTAATACTTCTAATCAGTCTAGTCTATAATTAATTAATTTATGTTTGAGTATGTCCTTTATGTTTGATTTATTTTGTTTTGTTTATGCATCGTTTAAATGTCGTTTTGCCCAAATCATTTTATTGTTCTAATTTAATTGTACACTAATTTGCATATGTATGTACATATGTACGCACAAAGGTGTTTATTTGCATATGTTGTTCTCAGATAGAAATGTTCTCTTTATATCCTTCACATACAGTGAAGTTTTGTGGATTATGTTTGCAATTGCTTAAATTTTCATTTTGATCCCATCAGGTATACTGATAATCTCGATCAGCATTCATAGAAAGTCGATTGAGCGATGCCCTGTCTGTCTGTAATTGTTGAGAAAACCACATGAAAAATTTTTTTAACGCCAATCTACCAAAAAAAAAAAAAAAAATCTTTCATAAATAACTGAGATATAGCCCAAAAATTATTGGAACCTCGCAAAAATGAGAATTTTCGTTAAAACTTTGATTTAAAGTTGGTGATGTGGCATCGGTACAAATATAGCCGACATATAGCGAAAAGTGATTTAGACCTGTAGTTCACGTCACACGTTTTGGTGAAAAATTTAGTAGTAGTAAAAGTAAAGCAAAAAATATTTTCATCAAGTCCACATACATACAGTAGAGTTATAGCGAAAGCCGGTATTCAAAAAAATTAAATCTGTAGATGAACCAAAACAATTTTTTTAGGCTCAAAATACGCAATAATAGTAATGGCTTTAAAAAGCAAGAGTTTTTTTTGGCATTGGTTCATATATATATATATATATAGCAGAGATATAGCAAAATCGATTTTTCGAAATATTGGTCCTAAAGCAAAATGAAATAATTTAATATGATAACAGAGTTAGACCATAAAAAGAAATGCAACAAGTAAATAAAAATCTTTTGAAATCGGTCTGTTTATAGAGATGTAGCAAACGCCGATTTTTCAAGATGTTGGATCTGGAATCGAAAAAAACAATTTTGCTAAAAATAAAAATGTTTGAAATTGATCCGTATATCTACATATGCATGTACATACATATGCATGTATATCGGAGATATGACGACACCTGATTGTTCAAGAAGCTGGACATGGAAGTGAAATAAAACAATTATCTGTTTAGACCATAAAAATGCTAAACTTAAAAATCTAAAAACAGCGAAATGAAACAACTTTTCTTACTGCAATATACATATATACATAATTATGCAAGGGAATAAATATAAATTTTTGACATCGATCTATATATGTGCATATATAAAGAGATATAACGAAACCTGATTTTTCATGAAACCCGATCCGAAAACAAATTAAACAGTAGTTATGGCAATAAAATTTGACTATTAAGAGCATAAAATTAAAAACAATGGTATTCAAGATTCGGCAAAATCGAATATAGCCAGACATTCTATCTGAGACCACCGATAAGAACGTATATACATAAATTTGTATAATATATATATATTACTACGTGTATTTTGTATGTGGCAATGACCATATTTATTACTTTTTGTATAGGAACATTTATGGAAAAATGCTGTATCTATAGTTAAATGTAAAGCTCACTGTGGAAGACCTGACAGCTGCATAAAAAAATCATTTTTAGGCCTCTGTGCGGGATAAATTCTATTAAAAATATTTTGACAAAGATGGCATGAATGTCAAAAATGATGCATATTATTTAAAAAAAAGCTTTTCTGTTCCATGTTTATTTTCTGTTCTTCCAATGTTTTATGTGTGTTTTCTTTTAATTTATTTATGATAATTTTAGCCGACATATTTTTAATATAAATTTTCTATTTAAAAGCGCACTGTTAGTGGTACCTCCACACCATCAGGTATGTAGACTCCAGGAAAAAGTTCAGCAGAACCAACATTCAGCTCTAATAATGCGCAGTAGAACTTCGTGGTACAACTCCAGTGAGAAACGGGAACCCTTTAGACTCTTTAAAGCAAAAAGATGTAAAACTAAAATAAATTGTATAACGCACACATACATAAATGCCTTAAAGATCGCATTAGAAATAATAAAATTGCAAACTTTTAACTTACATACCTATACATACATAAGTACATTAAAAGCCGCATTAAAACTAAAAGTCGCAAATAAAAGAAAATAAATCAAAACTTGTACAACGTAATAGCATCATTCATTGTACGTACATATGTATATACATACGTACTTTCACTGAAATTTATCTATTGAACAATGTACATATGTATGTAGTATGTGCGTGCATGTTAAATAATTCGTAATGGAATCGTTATCGCCAAATGTTTAAAATAAAGTTAATAAACAAAATTAAATTTTGTTAAAAAAGACATATATCCTAACAATGATTTCTGATAGAAACATTTTGTTTCATTTTTTTCTTACATAAATAATTTTAACTCTGTTTTGACTTTAAAAATACTGTACTACCTTATTATATTTATTCTGTTAAATTATAAATTTTGTTATATTTCCTGAAAATATGAACTTAATTTCCCCTTTATGTATACATAAATATTTTCCCCCACAACACTCCAAGTGCTTTAGTATAAAAACCCCAAAAGAAAAACAAACAAAAAATTATAATAATCACACACGTGCACACATTCGAAATAAAGTCATGTCATTCAATTTGTCAAATGCTGATAGAAAGATTTAAAATCGCCAGTTTAAATCTTTTTTTGGCATAACGAATTGGTGATGTGCAAAAGTATACATACTTACATATTATAAGTAAAAAATGCGTAAAACATACATATTTATAAATAGACTATGAACAACATTAACTTTTGTTTTTGCTTTATTTTCCTTAGTTAAATAATGATTATTTAATCTGCTTATTCAAAACGAATTCAATTAATATAATTTTATGAACAACAAAAATGTACTAAAAGTCATTATTATAAGTTTAATTTTAATATTATTTAAGAACTTACATAAATGTACTACTTTTTAAACGTAATATAATACATATGCAAACTTTGTATAATACTAATACTAAATTATATGTTACTTATTAAACTGAATAATTCATTTTTTAATTTTTTTATAAAAAAAAAGAAAACAAAAAATAATAAATAAAAATAACATGCATACATTATTGTTTCACTTACAGAATTTAGAGAAAAAAAATTTAAAGATAATTGTGTGTATACCAAAAAATATAATAACAATGACCTCTACGGAGGTCTTAAAGAAATTTATGTTTGGAAAATAACATTTATTTCTACGCGGTAAATTTTTGTCGAGAAATTTTATTGAAAACAAACAAAAAATTACTGTTGCATTGGTTTATTAAAAATTATTACCAGCAACATTTAAAATTATTAAACAACAATAAGCCAACTGTGAAAAATTCCGAGACTAAATAAATGTATGAACATTAATTTTTGTTTCAGTTGCAGGAAAAGACTTCACTTGTGGCTTTCAATATGTTTGTATTTTTGAATAAACATCAAAAATTCCGTTTTGAACTCAGTACCGGTACATTTTACATGTGAAATTCCATAAGTTTTTTGTACGCACAGTTCTAATAGGAGCGTAAATTTCCTGAAGGCCTCCATATTGGCCTCAACAGGTGTTCGAAGTAAAAGCAATTTGCAAATAATTTGCCTGAAAATTTAATTATTAAGCTTGTGTATTGGACCGTGATCTAAATACTCAAAATAAAGAATTTATGCGAAATTTTAATTAAAATAACTGTATTGTATTTTAATAAATCGTATAATATTTAAGTCATGTATTTGATATTAGCGCAATGAAAAAAGATTAGCAGAACTTAGATAACTTTAGATAAATACACTACAATAAATATCAAATCAACAACGGAAATAAACAGTACAATATTTTGTGTTCTGTCCACAAACAACACATACTTACATAACCCAAATATAGTTCATAACGATCTTATATGTAAATGACAAGCATTACACAGTGTTGTGGCTTATTCCAAAAACAATGAAATTATTGTAATGGTTATTGTACATAAATAATATTTCATTTTCTTTTTAATGAATTTCGATAGATCTTAAAATTGAACAAGAGCGTGATATTCGATTATACCGAAATTTAACCAAAATTTTGTTGAAGCTTCCGTTAATAACACACCCTGCATTGGAACTTTTACCTAAGAATTCTAGATGGGCATCATCGTGATATCAACATATCAATGGCTTTATATAAAAAAAGTGTTAATTGGTTTTTTGTTACTTTACAGGAGAAGGTTATTAAAATCCTTAAAATTTTAGGTACAAAAGAGGTTACATGTAGTTTTAATTAAAAGAGGCAACACATTTTTTCTCATTGAATTTATATACATACATAAATGTATATACGCTTATATGTATATAGTTTTATTTTAAACCTTACGGATTTAAATAAGTTTTTTCCTTTCCATGTGCGACCTCAACCGAGATTGCCAAAACTGCCGATTTTCATTACTGTTTCTAGATGAAATAATTTGCCTTATTCCAGTTATCGCCATAAACACTAGAAATTGATGCGTATTCATATTTGGGAAGAAATTAATTACTTTTTACAATTATTTGTTGTAGTGAACGTCCAAGGGAATTAAAACCCTATTAAAATCAACAAAATTATTGCCGAAACAGTCGAACATATTTTTAATGTCGGTGATATCG
>BGZK01002535.1:0-52027 GCA_005406025.1 Eumeta japonica | reverse complement strand
CTGACAAATTTATTTATCTTAAGTATTATACAAAATCAACGACTAAAGAAAAATATAGTAATTTTATTTATCAACATTAGTTTTTATAATGACTCTTTTTTAAGGGTGAAACAGAGGGTCCTATGTTTAAAATCCCACAGGTCCTATGTATAAAACCTGTGACTAGGGGGGCATCATTCTTACAAGCCATTAACTCCTATTTTATAAAAAGTGCACTGAAAACATTTCAAGAAAAAGTTAGATTAATATATAATAAACAATTTAGAAAATAGATGTACCCTTTTTCTTCTTTTTCTAAGCCCTAATTATTTTATAACATTCTGTGCATCTTGCGACTCTCACGACATTTATTCAGAAAACTAACAAATGAATTTATTTATTCTTTCTTAAATTATTTATAATAAAATTTCTAATTTAATATAAAGCACATTTTTCTCATTTGCAAAATATTATAGAGAGTTCATGGCTTGCAGAGTTGACACATGCCAGTTCTTGCATTTTCTTTATGAATCTTCCAGTTACAAATAATTTTATTTGACAATTTCGTAATGTTACCAATCAGCCTCATTTATTGTAGAATTTGATGTATAAACAAAATATCTAGTGCAATTTCAATATTAGTCAATTAAATAGTAGCAATAGATCATGTTCTACATATTGTATAAATTTATAACTTATCTTTCAACATTATTATTATATATCACTGAAGACAAATATTGTAAGATATGGTCAGACTTCTCATCTGTGATTGTGAAGCAAATGTCGGTCATATTCATGTTAACACATAAAGTTCATTAGATCCAGAGAAAACAAAATTACAACTCAAATTGTTATGGAGCTAGAAACATTTTCGACACCAATCTAAGAAATATTTCTGATCTTGTGCCAAATGTACAATAAAAAACAAATAATGTTTATATGTTCTTCGATTTACATCTCATCAAAAAATTAATGATACTACTAGTATATACTAGAAATACTATCTGAAACAATTGTTGTGGCAGCCCATTCATAGCTACTATATAATCAATGTTTTTCAAGAGAATCCTCTGAAGATGATAGATAATGTGATATCTGTTACCTTCAAGGCAAAAAAACATTTAGAGTACACATATAATAAATTCACCCTTAACTTGTAAAATTGATGGGTTACACCAAAACTAGAAATAATTCATAAAGCTAATCCATAAAATTTGACAGATAATGTATGAATAATCTGTCAAATCTTACAGATTGCGTTTTTTCTTTTGGTGCAACTTGTCAAATATCTTATTAGAAATTCTTGTTAATTTGTGATAAAATAAAATATTATAAGAAACAGAGGGACTGATAAAAGCAAAGTACTCCTGGATGGTGTGTCATCTGATCAGAACTAACAGTGACATTCTATCGTTGGTTTCTAATGGATCAACTGATCAAAAAGCAAATCAGCAAATGTAATTACATCTTACAAAAAGACTTAGAGCATTCTTTAGAAAATTCAAGAAGCCAAACGTGGACGAGGAAGAGCCGGGTGAATGAAAACCAGCTGAAGGCGGTGGTGGTGGCTCTGAAGGTGATGAAAATGATTTTGCAAACACTGATGACGACTCTGATTCCGGGCATAGTGTTCAAGGCATGTTGCCAGTTAATGATGACGCAATTTGTATCTTTGCGAAGCGCATTTTACTGCCGATGAAAGGGTGAAATATGGGTAAAGTGCTTAATTTGTCATGTGCGCACAACGACTGTGCTGGTGCTGAAACTGACTATTATATTTGCGATTTTGTCGTTAAGTGATGTTATTAATATATTTTTTTCCTTTGTTCTGATTCATTTATATGTATACATTTAATTTATATGTATACGTTCATGTTAAATAAATTGACGACTAAGCATTAGAACAATGACAAATAAATCATCAACCGCAAATGTTATTTTTACTAAATATGATCCATAAATAAAGAAATATATTAAGATTATTTTCATGTATTATTCTAAGTGAAATAGGCAT
Organism: Eumeta japonica; assembly: GCA_005406025.1. NCBI lineage: Eukaryota > Metazoa > Arthropoda > Insecta > Lepidoptera > Psychidae > Eumeta > Eumeta japonica. The sequence goes on along the minus strand of BGZK01002535.1, from coordinate 50,034 downwards.
TTGTTATAAAATTACAGTAAAAAAACTAATTGGGGGGCCATATTACCACCTTCTCCTCTAGGTGTCATTTTTAAGCATATTTCTTTCTAACTCTAATATATACATAAAATTATTACTTATTTGGTGTCCTAAAACTCAATATAGATATATATGGTAGAAGCAACACTCCCTAATATAACAAAAGTTTGAAATAATAATGCACAAGTTAATATATAGAATATGCTTTTTTAATTTAAATGCATTTTGTATTGCATTAATTTATTAAATTGGATATTAATTACTCAATAACAGATGGCAGGGCTCTACATTGTTAGCGTGGTAAATATTCAAAAATGATATTCATTACCACTATAATGGGCAATGGCACCACATGAGTAGGTAGAATCATTGGACGGTATAAACAGTCAAAATACATCAAAACCAGTAGCATTAATCTCCTTGAGAATGACTCCAATGATTTCGGTACAGCAGTTTTTGGGGACAAAAATCGATCTAGCCATGACTCACTTCTGAGAAAACTGGACATCTCTATATAACGTTGTAACAAAACCGTTAATGCTTGTAATATTGCTGTTTGGTTTTAAGAACAGCGACATCTGGAAATCATCATCTAAGACACAATGGCAATATATGGTGATACGGCTGAAATTTAACTGTACATATTAAAATAGATCTGATAATAATTATTACAAAATTGTTTAAAAACAGGTCTAAAATATGTAAATTAAAACTTCTCAGAAACACCGATAAAACTTAAAGACAGTGTTTTATTTCAAAATTATTTATTTGCACATTTACAATTTGGTCCTCTTTCACTAACATTAAATAGTGATAGGCGCAATCACAGCAATCTCAAAATCAACAAAAATGAAACAAAACGTAATAATTTTAGAATCACCAATCCAACTCGACTAATAATTTGAATATTACAAATTATAAAAACAAAAAAAAAAACAATTAGAAGCTTCTTATTCTTCATTTAAACTAGTTTAAATGTGATACAATGTGATACCCTGCAATAAATGCGATACATCAAGTATAAAGTAAAGAAAGTAACTATGGGAATAAGGAAGATTCATTTATTACTTGAATGTGAATTGTTAGAATAAATTGAGAAAAATCATATGGCTGGCTGAAAAATAAAAACGACCTAACTAGTAAAATCACATTTTCCCTTATGCATAATTCTTATATACTGTTTCCGAGTTTTAATGTTAATAAGCAAATATTAGATATTACAATAACAATAAGAGATGCCAAATAAACGCCATGTCTCTCCAGGCGATAAAAAAGCCATTGAAAAGTACATTCATACCCAATGTACAGTCGTTTTGCACTTGCAATAGTAGGAAGTTTGTTTTATTTCTTCATAGATGAACTCTGTTCATTTTGCATGTGTAATAGGACTTTATTCTGGCATGTTCAATACAGACAAAATATCAGTATCTTTTTTCATGCTTTCTTTTAAAATGGACACTTTGGGTGAGACCGTTGGCGATTCCTACCGTATGGTGAAGACTGGGTGACCTTTGCTATCCTTCTTTACTGAATGCATCACATCTATGCCTCGTCATAAATTTTTTATACATTTTACATTAAATTAGAAAATATTAGAAACTGGCAATGGAATTAAAATAAGTAAAATGAATGAGATCCTTCCTTGAGAAACTTTGTTAGACATATTAATTTACTTTGACTTCTCATGCAATTGAGATCATTAAACAGTCATGTCAAAAGACAATTTTACAACTATTGAACCTCTACAAACACATTGCTTCCAAAACAAATATTATCTCTTAAATTCTAGGCCCTACCATTAAAATTCCAAAAGTTCCATATCTTTTTCAGTTATGAGTTCTATAAAGCAAATTGAATATTGCAAATTAATATTCTTAGGGACATACTTTCAAAAACGAACTTATGCTCTTATTATTATTAGTGCAATTATGTGTATCTAAAAATTCTATAAAATTTAAATGGCTTTTATATCAACAATAAATTATATGAACTATAGAAATATGTATAAGTATAATGTTACAAATACACAAGATATCAAAATAATTAAAAGAATGAGGTATGGCTAAGTTTTAATAATAAGTTTGTGTTTATACCTATGTATAATGAGAAACTATTTTAAAGAACACTAATGAGGAACACTGAAACTAGTTATTTAACACTACTATCTTGAATTAGCGAGTATATTTTAGTGCTCTTAAAGATGTTAAAATGTTATACAAAACACAGACTTTCATATTGGTGGCAATCTTTCAGTTCATTTGTAAACATCCTTAAAATTAGTAATTTGTAGGAGACAGAAAATTTGTTAGCTGTTAACCTTGTTAACTACCTATTATAACTGCTTTACATTAATAAATACAGGTATATCGCATTTATATGTAATGGTCTAGACTAGGAACTTTGGAAATACTCTATAATCACAAGAAATTTTAAAATCAAAAATATGAAACTAAAACTCAATCTCTTTCATTTGCTTCTTTCATCTGAAGAGTCCCCTTGCCCTGAAGTAGAGGCATTTCTTCCATTATTCACGGGCGCACTCGGACCATCATCAGGTTTCCTGGAATAAAAGTGAAAATATGATTTAATATTACATATTTTGAATAATTTAGATAAATTTATTAGAGAAGCGTTTTCTATAATTGTCGTCTAGTGTTCGTTCATTTCAGCCATTGAACGCCCATGGATGGACAGAAGTCTCGCCTCTTCATTCCATTGTGGCCCGGGTCATCAGTGGAATCAACGGCGGCGCGCCAATGACGACCATCGGTCAGTGGAAGGTCGTTCCATGAGTTTTCTGAGAGATGCCTACTCATTACCACTTCATCTTACTAATTCTGAGGCTATGGTTTACACTGTTCCTGAGGAATATCTCAAGATGTACGGTACGAGACAGGATAAGGTACTCAGAAAAAATTACTTGAGATGTAGAATACCTTTCCATTTATTGTGCATCATGACTTCAGTTCATTTATAACAGTAATAGAGACTACATCTGGCATTTTGCTACTCCTAACTTTGAAAATGTACAATTATTCTCGAAATAGATTCAGAATAATGCTAGGTACCAAATTGACATAAATGTGCATTATACTGTTGCTTTATACTGAATATTGCAAAAACATATATAATTGCAAATAGAAATTTTACATCAGTGACAAATAAAAAATAGTATAACCTATCTTTGCGCTGTAGCATGGTGCGGTGACACTTGCATGTATGACGTTGACATCTGTCAGTACATGACTGGGATGTGACGTTATGCAATTCATTTTATCGCTAACGATACCGCAGCATATATCTAGTTCCTTCAATATTATACTGAAAATTAGTTTAAAATTGATATTGATCAGACCTCGTTATGGATATGCAATGACTAGTTTCTAGGAATTGAACATTTATCGACTATGGTCTATGGTCGATATTTCAAACCTAGCATTATGTAATTAAATATCATATGGAATATATAATATATTATAGATATTATTATATACCTCATTCAAGAAATAATACTTCGCCGCCATTTACCATATGTTGGCCATTTCAAGGGCCATCAACAATGTTCAACCTGAAGACTTGTCGAAAGTCGTGAATAAAACAGAAGGGACATTATGTCTGATTGGGATCGTGACATCGATATTGACAACATAATGGAGTCATCATTAATAATATTCGTCACAGATTCAGATGATGAATTTAGTGACAATTCAGATGTTTCTGATTCTCTATGAGTTTAGACGAATAAAATATTTTTTAGAAACTTTTAGCAAACTTGCCCTATATATTGGGTTGTTTCATTTATATTTATAGACTTTTAACATAAAATTTAACCATACAATATACGTTTTTATTCAAAAACATCGACTATCATCGTCAGTATTACATCACATCACTAAATACGTCACCGTTTATACGCCTTTGCTTAATTTTTCTTTCAATATGATTTTATTTGAACTAGAACATTCTAGTTGGGTTTAATCTAATCTTCTACAGTAATTAACCATTTAAATATTACGAATGTGGTATAGATGAAATGTTAAGTCATAATTTGTAAATCGCGGCAACATTCAAGTGTGAAACGAAACGTTATTGAAACTGTCACCCGCACCTGCGCAAATAGTACAAGAGAGGAAAATTTTGATCATTACCTCAATCCGCCCATGTACTTCATTTTAATAGCAGTCAATTCTTCCTCCATCATAACTTTCATTACATCTCGCATCGTTATCTCTGACGATGGAGACGAAATCATAGCCCTATATTTCTTACAAAATTGTCCATCTCCATTCTCATTAACATCTGGAAGGAAATTAAATTGATATACCTTAACAAAATTTAATCTGTCATTTTGAAAAATCACCTTTAGTCAAAATAATATAGGTAATAATCACATCAATATGAGGCAAAATGGTAGATGAAAAATGTAAAACGTAGAAACTTCCATTTTCCTCATAATATAATTTCACTATTTATGATTAACATTATAAGGTTTCTAAAAATTGGATATGATATTAAAATTTTTAAATGTTCTTAGAATACTTTTTCTATATGCAAAAAAATTAAGAAAAAATTACAGCCCTGATTAAAATAAACCTGTCATTTGTGGGCACTTTTTTATTGGATACATCAGCATTAGGTCTAGTGTGGTTCATTCTAAGGAACATGTTCGTTCCACTCTTTAAAAGGGACTCAATATGTTAAGAACAAAATCTAAGAAAATATATCAAGAACTTGATCTAAATGTAAACATTTAAAGGTTAAATATTATATTTTTAACTACTTATTATATAGTATTTATTCAGATTGCATTTACCATTATTAGTAGAGAAATTTGTTAGTTACATAGAGCAACCAATAAGGGGCACTGCAACATTCTCATACTAAACACAAGAGAGACATTAAGAGTTATAAATTCACACTGTGATAATAGCTTCTATTCCCTCCTATTTTCAAATGTCCTTATATGTATTCATTAACAGTTATTCCTACTTGATTGCTAAAACTTTTAGAATAGCTTGTTCCAACTAAATACAAGAATTCAAATTATTATATTGCATGAAAATATGAAATCAGCCCAGTCTATATTATGTATTACAAGAGATATATTATTTATATACTTTATAATACAACATATATTAGAATTTGTATCATTACTGCTATTATATTGTAATGTAAACTATAAAGTAACAACAATTCCATTATTTTGTTCCTACCTTACAGTATTAAGCATTTAAAATTATATAGCCACATTTTGTGTTACCTTATGCATTTTCATTACCATCAATGGGTTAAAATCCACTACTTATGAAAACAGGAAACAATGAAATTAATAAATGTAATAAATGGGTACATAAAATAAATTTGTTAAGGTATGCTCTTGAAAAGTCTTGAGTAATGTCATGATTGTTGCTTGGGTCCAAAGTTGACTGGATAGAGCTGCAGAGGTCGGTTATCAGCTGTCAAGTTCAATTTTAGGTCTTCATATCTTGGACAATCCTTTAATATTTCTAAGATGAGTGTCTCTCCTGGAACATGTATTCAATGGCTTTTAGGTGATATACCTATTAAAATGCAAGAATAAATGATGTAAGGAATAGCATTTGTTAAAGTTGTATTGTGGCACTTCATAAAAACAAACAATAACATCACTCTCGAAACACATTACAACAGCAAAAAGCAAAGCAATAAAGCAAGTAATAACTATAATACTCTTCCACCATCTCCTTTTAAATTGACTTTTAACAGAAAAGTCACTTGTAAACTAAATTTGTGTTCCATCTTGTCCTTTTAACAGTTGTTCGGGCTAAAACCCATTAAAAGGAAGATATGAAACAAAATTTCATTTTAAAATCGACTTTTGTTAAAAATCAATTAAGAGGATGATAGAAGAAGCTCTTAAACATATACTTATATTGAGTTAGGAAGCTATTTAATATGTGTATTGAAGCCTTAACCAAAACATTTTCATGCAAACTTTTACCCCAATAGAAAACATCACATGCACACCTCCAAAACGCAAATATTATTGATGTAATACAATATAGTATTTTATAGTGAGAAATGGGGAACATGTATAAAATTTATTGACTAGTCAGTCTCGAGTGTTTGAAACAGTCAAGACATTTATTAAAATTATATTGTTACTTTACTAAATACTGTACATTACTAAAGGGCATTTAATGAGAGGGTCTCACTGTGCTTACCCAGTCAACACCCTATAATGCTGCAATGCAAAAACCTTAGTGTGTTTGTCGGAAACAACCAATTATTTTTGTCAGTATTGATTTCTTGGATATTTAATTGAAAAAAATGAACTTATACAAATCCACATTTTATATCATCTGATATAAATAGTCTATCTTTTAATCTCAATACTGCATCAAAAATCCACATATTTTCATACTACTTTCGTATTTTTATTTTTTTTTGTAGAATAAATTAGTGACAAAATAATGCATGTTCCTCATTTGATTTGTTAGCACAAATTTCATCATAAAACACTTCTTCTAAATTGGTACTATCAAGATAAATTTGATACATATTAGGTGCATTGTTGGAAGACTGATCGAGGTCGTGCTTATGGTCCAGTGTGCCAATTCAAAAGCAACTTCATCTTTTAAGCCAAGCATACACCTTTAAGACCGAGGTTGCAGAATGAACTACATTCTTTTACACTGGCTATAAAAAGGCATTGTGCACATTATTTCGGTATTACAAAAGCCTTATGCAATATCACATATGTACTAGAACTTTATGATGAAATAATGCAGTATCTGTAAAAAGTTATAAGAACGGCCTCTGTACTCAATTTTATGATTAAACTGAGCTAGAACTTAAATTTTGTGCTAATAGATTCCAAAATATATTAATGGAAATGTAGTGTTAAAATAAGCTTACATATTGTTTATTTATAACTATTGAGCCTTATTAAATTATACTATTCCAGCTTTACAATTGAAAGGCATTTTAAGAATATGTTTTGGATGACAAAAATTTGATATCCCACAAACATATTCAATATTTTTCAAATAGTTTTTAATGAAGGTTCTTATTGTTCTGTGTGTGATGTATATAGAACTACATATGTGAAATTGCATACATTAAGATGCTAATGCTATTTTATATTCATTATGTTCATCATGATGTATTTCTTTTTTTATAAATGTGCGCCTATTACCAGGAAGCATAGACAGAGCTTACAGATATAATAATACAATCGTTGCATACTTCTTTCATCTAGACATTATCGCTTCTTTCATGAGCAAGACAGTTTTAAGTCTTCGGTTTCTCACAAGGTTTTCCATAGATAATTCCTTTTCACTTTAAAATAATTTTTATCTAAATCTAGGAGCAGATAAAGTTTTGGCTCAGTCAAAAATTCTTGTGATGTTTCATAGAGAAATGATTCATACACCCCATCCCTTTCAATAACAATTTTCACACACAGTAATAGTAAGACGACTGTTGTAATTTCTGCAAAGTAACGTGAGCGCAGCTGTGCAGCTTACCCTGTTTCGGTATTTGAATTGCTTTCATAAATTCTTCCATGCCAATTTCATTTTATCATTATTTGTATTCAGTTACAGTAAAATACCATCCATTAAAAAAACTTTCTAACACCCTTGCATATGCTTATTTTTGTAATCACATTCATATATCATGTCTTGAATTTTTGATCTTAATGATATTACAGAAAAGTTCTTGGTTTCCCCTGCAATTATTTCAAATTGTGTGGCCCTCTTTTATTTCTTTTGTCTTTCATCTTTCACACATCTTTTCTCCTTCATTTTGCAGCTTTGTATGCACTTTCAGGCTTACCTTTCAAACTGTCCTTTCTTTTCGTTCCGTGGGTATTATTCCATTTATTTATTATCTTATCACTTCCTTTAACTTTGTCTTCTTGTTAATTGAAAATACCTTTTTGCTTTCATCTATTATTATATTTATTTCATTAACTTCCAAAGTTCGTTTAGTCCTAGCCATCGATCTCATTTGACATACAAATAAAAAATAAAAATTTTACTAGATTGCTTAACAATTTCTATTTGATCAATTCAACAATTTTCGACTTAATGTGACAGACCACTAAGAAGTGGTCAATGCCAACTTTGACACTATGGTGCACTTTATCCACAACTTTGCTTCTTAAAACATTTATACACAATTCTCTTGTATTCCTGAACTTATCTAAGACATTTCCATATCCATCCCACTGTACACTCACTCAGCCATTAAAACCACTTAAATTCTTATTGATAAGTACATTTCAAATTCTTAAACATAGTGTGTTGATGAATTTCTTTTTTTTAGAATGCAAATATTTGATTTGTGCTATAAATGTTTAAAATTGCAAAGCTTTTGCAAACCAAAGCAGTGCACAAGACTCGCTGTTTCTCCGTTAGGGTTGTTTAATATAAGTACATGTGACAGCAGTCAAGTACTTAGTTTTAGGCTACACCTAATGGGCTACAAAAACCTTAAAACTAGGGTTTCCAAGTTGTAATTTAACAAAATTTTTACTGCAAGATTTACTATAACAGGATGATAATCTTAACTTCCTGAGATTTTCAACAAAAACTATGAAAAAAATTACATAGTTGGGGACATCTATATAAAATTATACAATGTGGCATGTGTCTGAATTTGTTTTTAGTTATTAAATTAGTATTTTGTTATAACTTTGATATTCTATGCGATTGAATGAATGAACATTAATATTAAATTTTTGACATTTACCTATAAGAAGGGATTGATACAAAAAATGCTTGAAGGACAATAATATACAAGTGTATTTAAATATGAAATGTTTTTAAAGTGTAAACTAATTTTCTACTAGAGCCAGCATAGGATTCCTTATCTTGGAATATGATGTAAGCGCAAACTGTATCATATTGAATGCATTATATTTTTAATACAAAACTCTAGGAAATGTTAAATCTTATAGACATATCTGTATTGTAATGTACAGAATCAACAATACTGAAAATGGGGACAAAAGCATCATAAATAAGAAGTATTCCATAAATTATAAATAAACCTATACAATACAAGTTTAACTTTCAATGTGGGATCTTTTTGTTGTAGAGGAAAATCCACTAGTGAATATTTACACCCAATTTTAAGTTTAAAAGAAACGCTCTGCATGTATATCTATGAAATTTACATGCTACTTTAGCAACATTGAGTGCGTGCAACTTAATCCTCAGTCAGAGATATTTTGTATGACTTTGGCAGAATATTGCAACTAAACTCTCTAAAGGGTAACAACTAAACAAATCAATAATTCAAGTCGGTAGTTCATAGTATAGACCCATTTGGAGTATGATGATAAAAATTCAATCTATGTTCACACGAGCCAAGCGTAAAGGTAAAGAAGCTCTTAATAAAAACTTAAGGAATTCATTTTTGGCCATGCAAGCAAAGGTAGGGCAGCTAGTTACTAATTAAATAATTATCGATACATATAATTTCTCAATTTAGGCAATCTATAGAAGAACCTACTACATAGCTCACACTCAGGTTAAAGGAACAATGTGTAGGTGGACTCAATAATGATAATCTAGAGGTATGACATAAGTCTAGTAGTGGATGCCTAATCGCCGACACAAATGCATGAAACATGCTTCAAAAGATCATTTGATATAAAATCAACAAATTAATCCTATAGTACTTGAATTTACTGCAAATAAAGCTAATTATGAATAAAATAATATCATATATATTATTGTAATAAACTTGGGATATCTGTATTCCTTTTAAAGAAACTACACCATTATCGCTTATGAATTCTATATCGCTTACAGATAGTAACTTGCACTATCACTAATTAACAAATTATTGCTTTTATTGTCAGAAAATAATAAAGAACATTATATATAATCACTGCCACCCGGTGACAAGACAAAATTTAAAATATTGCATATGGTGGTGTTTGAGAAAAAAGTGTTAACCATTGCAAAGTTTTAAAATGTAACAATATTTACGTGAATTTTTAGCACAAGTCTAGTGCCGGTTGAAATCGCGAATATGGAAATGAAAGCAGACTGTCGATTTTAGTCAACGTCAATTCTATCCAAAACTGAATCTATTGTCTGGTTTGGTAACAATTTAAAATTGAAATTCAAAACGCCTAAGCTGCAAAAGATTATAGATTTTACTGAATGTCTTTCCTGTCTGCAAAAGATTTCATTTATTTATACTTTGAATACAAAAACATCCGATTAAAAAAATTAATATTTTTGTTTATGACATCACAAAACTGCAAAACAAATATCAGTCATACAGTGAAAGCAATATTTCCTACTTCAAAATTTTATCCAGACAAAAGTAAAAAAATGTCGATGAAATCTCCACTAATTAGCCATCAATGGTTAAATATGGAGAAACCAAAACAACACTAAAAGAATTATTAAAACACAAATTTAGATCAAAAGCATTAATCGATCTCTTTAAAACATACTACAATGGACATTTGAAAAACCAAATCAAAATGTTTTGTTTGTTTTTAGAATGTTTTATAAACTTTATACTACATTGCAAAAGACATGTATTTTTCAAATACTTTATCTTTAATAAAGTAATTAATCTATCTCTTAATTTTTATCCTGTAAACTACACCTTAAATGAATAAAATTTCAAAATTCAGAGAAAATGCACTAAGTAATTTGACATTTTATAAGAACTTATTTTCATATGCAATCAAGTACAGAAAATAATAATACAGTTCTAGTATAACTACAGTCAAATGCAAATAATATCAGCACTATATAAATAAATTTAGAAAAAATAAATATAAATGAATGTGAAATGTTTGATTCCCTCGACTGAAAAAATGCTTAAAGCATTTACATTAAATGAGGGAAGTTATTTTTCTCTTTCAGTTACATAAATATTTATTAAATCATTCAAAATACTTTAGTGTCTCTGTAATGTTGCTAGTTTTTGCAATGATTGATCGATATGTCACAACATCAACTAATTTACATACTTAGATAAAAATGTATTGTTACCGAGGCTATTTCTGTATAATTTACCATGAAAGCAGGTTTTGGCTCACTTTTTGAAAATTGAGGATGACGTGTCTTGTGTAGTTTTATAACTTGCCAGTATTCACATTTTGATCTCTTTTTATATTTTGGAATATAGACACTTTCTGCTCTTAAGTAATAAACGATTTTACCACTTATTGTCCATCAATCATAGACAGCCTTTAAAAATTGTGAGATTCTTTTTGAGCCAATTTTTGAAGGCTCTTGTCTGCCAAGTATTTAATTTTAAAGTAGATATAAACAGGAAATAGATATTATAAGGTAGGTTTTAGATATGGTTTGCAAATAGAGTTGACCATTTTGCAATTTCTTTGGATTAAATATTTGGTAAAAAAAAAAATAACTTTATTCATCATCATAAATTAAAAATTACATCACAAAAAATAAAATTTGTTGAGTAACTATAAATTAACGATTTTGAATTTTCTCCATTACTTGTGCTACATGGCATTGCTTTTAAAATTTTCATGATTCTAGGTCAACGGGAAGTACCCTATAAGTTTAATTCCCTTGCGAGCATCAAAATGTGGCATAAATGGCCATATCTTTAGATTGTGTTGACTTACAAGTTTGACTTTTTACTGCTCCAAAGGATTGCAGACCTATTTGACATTAATTTCTGCTCAATATCTGCACGTGCTCCTGAGAAAAAGGTCTTGACAGACAGACAGACAACAAAAAGTGAGCCTATAAAATAACCTATAAACAATGGATGCAGAATTGCACTATGCCATCTTATGTAACCGTCATAATCAGGTGCAATATTAAAATAAGAAGGAATCCCATTTTCAATCTGAATCCAATAGGACAATTTTTCTTACAATAACTATAATGGCTCTTAGTAACTCAAAATCACTATAATCAAGAAATATTTTAGTAAAAGCTTAATATATATAAATATAGGTTTTAAGTACCCTTCTCTAATATATATACACATATAAATAATGAGAATATAAAAATGTAATGTGTGTAAAAGTATGTTTGTATTGGTGTTTAAAATATGCTGACGTCTGGATGGATTGCAATTGAGACTTTGACTGTTTGACACGGAATCGCTTATTTGTTAGATGAAATCAAAAGTGCTTTGAAAGTCGGGACTGGATCCAACAGTGGGAATTGCCATTGTGAAATTGGATCGATCACAATCAAAATTCACAGCAAAACCAACTGATATATAAGATTAGGAATTCATTCTAATCTATGTCTACAAAAAACCAAACCAAGGGCACCCTTGAGTAATAAAATTGATTAATATAAAATTAAACATAGCAAAGCGGGCAGGTGAAACCTAGTTCATGATAAACCAAACCCTAATTTTAAAGTTAACTGCTGTCGCACATCATCTTCACACTATGATACAAGCACTATAATGAAAAAATAAAGTATTTAGAATTTCGTGCAGTTTTGTAATTTATTTTATTTATTAGAAGTGAAGTAGACATAAACTTTGATATTGCATGAAAAAGTACTACAACAGGTCTATAGCAGTTATTGCTGTTATATTGATCATATAAGACTTATTTCTTATGTTTAATACTACTATTAATTCATTTTGAAATTGATCCGATAGAAATATGTCATTTCCAATAAAATAAAATATTATGTTTTATAGGGCCAAAAACAATTCTTACAAAACATTCTAGTCTTTTATACAACTATTTTTTGCAGTATTGGATGTTTTGCTGATCAGTTACTTAAAATACTGTTATTCACTGATTATTTCTGAATTCTGATATTGTCATTCTTACTTTTAGATAATAGTGAGACACTTTTGTATTTACTGTATTATGTATTTTACTGTGAATGGACCACAATTTCTACCCGAGTTGTTGCCCTGTTCACCAGCTGCTAAACCGCCACAGCCAATAAGCTATTTGATGATTACAACTTGCAACCCCTGCCCATGAGGATTGTGGTGATATGTCGTGTCTGCGTTATGTGCTCAAGTTGAGAGAATTGGTTGAGCTATTTGCGACCAATTTAACTAACTTTATTAAAGAATAGTAATTGTTAATAAATAATATGTACGTTTAGATCGTTATTTTTCAAAACACGATGCCGGTATTGAAAGGTGCTTAATCAACGAAGTTTACTCATCGCGTATTTAATAATACATTCTCCAAATACATAATTATTATTTTAATTTACCTTCTGTGCAAAGGCAGTCTACTAACTCTACTTTCAAGAGCTTTTTAATCAAATCATTGTTCGATTCCGCCATTTTCAACTTGTTCTACAAGTTCCAACTATGCAAATGGGTCTGACTCTAATAATTTTCTTTTCGTCCAAGCTCAATTAGAACAGTAGTACTTTGTTAATGAGATGCTAATTTACAATAATTAAAGCCTGAAATGAAATTAAAAAGCCTACAACTATACCCAGCTAATACTAACCAATCGAGAATGAATCTTTCTTTCAGGGTTCCTATTATATGAAATTTTTGTCACAAAAATGTTTACTCAAAACCCTAAAACAGACAAACCTTTTAAAAATAAAAGTAATATTTTTCATGACTAATCATAAATCACTTTCAGTATTCATTTCTAAAGCAATGCATTTTAAAGTCTAATTCGTTAAGCTTCACGTAATAATAATTAAAACTTATTCATGAACCTTGTCGTTGTAACTTTTCAATCTCAATATAAACTTACATGATCACATTTCTGGTAACAATTTTTTTCCCATTTAATAACTCTTAAGGATTATTTTCAATGAGTTATATAAGTAAAAATGGAAGCACTTTTTATTTAAAATCACAAAAATTTCTACAGCGGTTTCTATGAGATTTTGAAAGGACGTTTGTATTCAAAGACGTACATATTTTTACATATCTACTAATACGTTATGGACTTTGCGTATTTTTTTAATTAACTAATTTATCGATTTCATAATATCATTCAATAATCGAAAGATTTACTTTACCCTATATTCTCTAATACTTGCAATTACCTTAGGTTTTAAATAAAGTGGTTGGTAACGGTATTCAGATTTAATTCGAAGCGGGCATTAAAATCGAGACCACGAATAGAATTAAAAATGGAAGCAAGATCAAAATCAGAGTAGACTTGGAATTAGAATTAAAAGCACGTTTGGAATCGCATTCATTAGTAATAAACAGATTGGAATTGAAACTGAAGCTGAGAATAGAATTGACAACAACACCGGTTATTATAAAAGATGAAGGAAGGAATACATTTTACATCTACACGGGAGAAGATACAGAAAAAACTAGATATTATTGAAAATTATTGATAAAGGTGATTACCAAAAAAGTGAAAATGGCATATATTGCGATTTTTTAATTGTTTTACAGGTAAGCAAAATTGTAAGCAGGACCGTCTTAGATTGCATAGAGCTCATTGGGCACGTACAGTTAGGGTCCTCGGGCACACATAGTCTGGGACCCGTTTACAAAGTTAAATGTAAAGCATGAACGAAAATATCAGATTGTAATTTTACATGCCAATAAACCACTTTAACAATATTTCGAGGCTGTTCGTCAAGTCAACTATGATTTGCAATCACCAGCTATAAGAGCAGCAATTGATTTATAGGGTGGCCACGTGCTGTAAGAGTAAGTGCAGCGCAACAAATTGGCGTTGAAATTTATACTTGATTATTCATACGTACTATGTCTTGCATATTAATCACAAATAGCTCAATACACATTATCATAGATAGTGCACATTTTCTTAAATTTCTAATATTTTTTAAAAAACTTTTAAAAATACTCTAAAATTTTTCTACTTAAAAAGCAGCTCGGTACAAATTATTTTCCTTGTTTAGGTGGAAAATCTTGAAAGCTGGCTACATTGAATGAATGAATGATCAAATGACCTCTATCATGCAGAACAAAGTAAATTACCGTTTCACAAATTCGAATTTACATGTAACGTCTTTAACCCTAGATCACTAAGCTTCGTCGAATCGACGACGCGAATTCGAAAAAGTGTCATAAATTTCGAGGTGCGGCCGCACCTATTTCAGCTCCGTGTAATCTCCGTTGACCCGCTGCCCCGCGACAGACGGTAGTGTTTCTTGTGCGGGAGGCCTGTGAGCACCAGACCAGCGACCATGGCTCGTCGCATCGACGAAGGTTAGTATTAACGTTACATTTTTACTATTGTGTTTCTTTTTTTAGTTTATTTTTTAGTTTTACAATGTAAAAGTAATTATTTTTTATTACAGATACGATTCTTCAGCTATTATTATCAGATAATAGTGACGAAGAAAATTCATCAGAGAGTGAGAAGGAAGACCACATCGAGGTTGATCCCGCTTATGAATCAGTTAGTGAGGATGAGGTCTCTTCTTTGACACAATTTCCACCCCAGGTCTAGACGTTCAGGTAAATGACCACGCATCTCCATCAATTGAAAATTTGTGCAAAACGAAGGATGACGAAATCTACTTGCTACAAATGCCATAAATCATTGTGTGGCGAACACAAACTTGACGTGTGCCACAAATGTCTTAGTTCATAGTCTTTTTATCAAATTATGTTTTTTTTTAATTTCATATGTTACTTTTGATTATTTGAGTTTTTCGAAGAATTATGTTTTAGTTTTTAATTGGTAAGCATTTAAAAACAAATATCTTTATTTTGAGCGAAAATATGGTCTCAGTAGTAAAAGTCTGATTAAGTAATAATTATGTGATTTAAATAAATAAAATGTTATTTTTTTAAATAAATAAATAATAAAAAATAATATAAAAGAAATTAATATTTTATTCAATAAAACCTTATAAACCTACTTTTTGACAGCGTAGTCAAACGACGAAGGTTAGTAATAAGCGTTGAAAAATAAGGTTAGTGATCTAGGGTTAAGGCGCTTAAAAAGTAACTGAGCGCTGCTTGTCCGTTAACATTTAACGTTATTTATGTGGTTTTTGAAGTAATAGAATTTGACAGTTTTAGTAAATGTTACGTTAAATATTATTGTTTAATATTCAAAATGTATAGTTAAATACTGATTTTGATACACTCTGTCGTTTGTCTTGAATAGTTAATTTTATACAGTTACGTTTTATGTAACCCATCTTACCACAATAATGACAAGAGTTAGAGGTGTTTGACATTAATGGTTTATTTATTTTTATAAACAAGATGACGTATCTTGTCATCACAACCCTGATATTACAACTTTAATTCTTTGGTGTTCGTTTCTGGCTGCAGCCTGTCAATCTTGGCGAGTTTCGTAGTTGCGTACTCAATGTAGATTGGTGGCTGATCACTCTTGTTATTGGTGTCAAGAATTTAACCTTGGAACTCCATAACGGAAGAACATATTTTAACCGAGTGTGGACTTACTGGAAATGACTTGCATGAACTTTAGTCATGATTGGTTTTAGGATCTGATTATGGAATTGGATGGGCACCCACTGAAACTCCAAAACGGAAGAATATATTTTATTTATGTTGGACTTGTTTTAATGGTCTTGAAGTGTATTCTAATTGTGCATGGTTTATAGAGTTAGATAACTGATGCAGAGTCTAGGCTCTGAAATTCTGTAAGAGAACAATACGTGGGTAGTTAAATTTCTCAAAAAATTTGATTTAAAAGTGTAAAATAAATTTATTGTAACAAAACTAAATTTGACACATTACAAATATTTAATACATACAATAAAAAAATAATGAAATACATTTCATATAGAGTAAATATTGCACTGAAAAGTAAAAATTTTTTGAAGCTGATCTGATTATCTACCCTAAAACATTAAGAGTTAACAATGTTTGTGTAATAATAATGTACAATATTTGACTCTAAGAGCGTTACACTTTTCTTTGAAAATATGTAGGTAAATTTTGTTTGCCCCAATTTTACTTTAAATATATTACTACTACAAACATGGTTACAATATGTCTACTTATTTCTAAGTAGACAGAGAAAATATTATATAATTTGGTTTGTTAGGTATCCGCAACTCAAAAGAAAAATGAACCCGTAAAGGATCACTTCTTGTCAGTTTGTCTGTTTTGTGTGTCAAGACCTTTTTCTCAAGAACGCCTAGAAGTATCAAGTTGAAATTAATATCGGATACTTATATCTGGTTACTTGAAGGTGTAAAACGATCAAGCTTTCAAGTCATCCGAATAAAAATACAGCCACTTATGTCTTATATTTTAAAACTCGCAAGTAAATATTCCAAATTTCATTATTGACTTAAATTATGAAATTTGGCAATAAGATAGGTGGGACATCAAGAATTTGTAGTCATATCATGTTCAAAAACTTTTTATGATTAGAAACTTACACTTGCAATTGGAGTATGAACCGTGATATACCTAGATCCACATATGGAAGAATGTTTTATTAATTTTGTGCTATGAAATCCTGCGATTTTCAAAACCTGGAAATTTTAAGAAAATTCAAAATTTTTGTAAGAAAGCAAAGCAGATGTACGTTTGACAGTTATTAGTTTAAGTAAAATAATTTTCTTATATTTCATATACATAAGTTCATTAATTATAGAAGAACTTAAATATTGTTAATCGATGAATACTTTTATAAATATTTGACAGAATGAAATGGGCTTGACAGTAATTCGTTCAAGAAAAAAGAAACAATAATTATTATATTTGTTTAACATATTCTAATCTATTTAAATAATAAAATTGTCCATAGAGATAGCTCTACTTTCATTTAAAATTTAATCTGGATGTAACCAGGAATATTGTATTATACCAATATTTGAATATCATATCACTATAAACATTCACTTATGAGCAGAAACAGTTTATTGAATGAACTAATTGAATAAATATTAAAATGATTGTTTTATATTTTACTATAAAAACCTCAGAGCATTTGATTCACTACTTCACTAAACAAATCAAGGGAAACCAACAACACAAACTGTATACCAGTACCAAAACGCTATTTGGATTGCTGTTATAAACATCCAATATAATTCAAATAGCAGCTGTGGCAAATTCTTTTAATTTCATTACAGGGCCTATCAAGCTGTTATCCTATAATGATGTAGCTTCTTCACGAATGTATCGTGATTTACACAATCAAACGTTTTGGAGAGATTGGAAAACACTCTATTATATCCATCAAATCCTCCCAGATTAATCTTTTAACAAGCTCAACACCAGCATCGATTGTTGAGCAACCCCATGAAACCAAACATTTTGGTCATTCAATTATTACTGTAAAATTTGGTAAAGTTGATTAAAAGTAAACCCAAATATGTCATGGTAAAATCAACAATAGATTACAATTTTAATTGACAGACCAGGAGATCAACAGTCTTTTTATGCCTTAATAAACGTCGTCCTAATCTACATAACGAATGTTCCTTACACCAGTAATTTTCATTCGTTTTAAGAAAAAGGAGAAAAATATGACTTCTTATTTGGTAACTTGATATTTATACCTAATGGGTGTACACTGAAACTTTGCAGGTAAAAAATTTAGGTGTTTCAGTTTTGATACTCTACTCCTATTTAATATTAAAACATAAATTAAGTATTCATCAAACGGTTCAAAATAAAAGCTCTCTCACAGTTAAAAAGAGCGTATTCCTTCAAAACCACCAATATACCAGTGATTCCCCTGGGTTTATTTTATTAACATTTAGTCATTGAGCATTATAACTTTGTAATTCACCTAGCTACATTGCCTGTGGATTAAGCCGCGATTGAACGATTGGCCAGGCGTATCCCTTACTTGAGCATGGAGAAATTGGAAAAATTTCCAACCCAAATTTATAGTTCAATGGCATTAGTAATCATTGAGGGTTTTACGTTCTCAATCCAGACTCAAGACTCTTCACTGCAAATTATTCTTATACAAATTCTTTTCTCTGTAATTTATTAATTCTATAATTCGCAGATCACGTTCACGTTTACTCCCACATTAAGTAATTAACCATTTGCTGTATTGCTAGAGTTCCGATATGTTTCTGCTTAGATTCTCACACTAGAATTATATACAACAATGAAAATGTGTAGGTAAATTAATGTAATTTTAATTTTGTGCTAGTTTACTGGTACTAGTACCATTGAAATAGTTTTTGTCAACAACCTGCAGTCTTATCCCTAACTCTGAACCATTAAGGTGTTGTGGCTTTCATCATCAGCTCAGCAGCATGAGGGGTGAATTTCAAAGTCACTTGAATAACTAATTAAAAGAACTCAACCACTATACATGTCTATAACATTTGAGGGTATCATTCAGTTTTCCTGGAATCCCATCATCAGATCCTAACTTGGTGATTATGAAACCACCTCAGGATTATTCCCATTCTAAGAAAACAGTTTAAATCGGTACTCTATTGATAAAGTTATCGCTGAACATAATACACAAACAAACATAGAACCAGAGGTTAGGTGTTTGGCACTGTGCTAAGTCATTGACAGTGATAAATTTGGAGAGGGTAGTAGGAGATGGACATGTGTGGAAGCATAATCATGCAGAAAGATGATACCCTTATATGGTACTGTAGATTATTTACTTACACTAGAGGTTTTCCTAAATATATGTCATCATTACCCTCTTTTTAATTGCATTATTTTCCATAATGCTTGTAATATAAATTACAAATGTCAGGTTTGGCATATATTGCCTGATAAATAAGTAATAAGACAGATCAAATTCAGATAAATAGCATAAATTATTGTGCCTAAAATTTTGTGTGGCTTTTATTGGTTTGACCTAATGTTAGCTTAATCAGTTGCATTAACAAGTAAGGTTAGACAAGGATGATTTCTTTTCAGGAATAAAAATATAGGTTGCATTTAAAGGCAGTATTTATTGCAATATTTATTTATGAACTACACAAATTGGCCCTTTGTCATTAAATAATATGTTTGATAACAAATCTAAAATTCTACAAAAACTATGGTTATCCTAAATCCAATTCAAAACATAACTTTAAAATATACTTCTAAAATAAATTACTTTTCAATCTAAAATTAAATTACTTTTACAAACTGGAATGTGGTATACAACAATATTGAGTAAAAGATATGAAATATCAATCAAAAGATAGTTAAATTAGCTACTATAGAAATAAGCGACAGAAAGTCAACTTAGAAGCGGTCAATGAAAATTTAATATAAACCGAATTCGAATGAGGAACAATATAATTAGTATGTGCAAATTTTGCTTCTAGATAAGATATAATGAAAAAATATGACCAAAGATTAGACATTTCAAATGCCAAAATTGGAAAGAACTACTTCAAAATGCAATGCAAGAAAAAAAGGAACTCAGTAGGTTACTATGCATTTCTTCCTGATGTACAGCGGCTTCCTATTGCATTTGAATAGCATCCACATGGATTATTTTGTTTTCGCATATTGAATACAGGATAAACATCACTTTTGTTTATGAACACTTTGAAACAAAGAATACCATTAGTGGAAGGAATTATCAGTAAATTTTCATAACATCACCATAATGACATTGGAGTCACATCCATTACATTTCTTCTCAGATGTGACGTAATATGTCTATTTCTGAACATCAATTTTAAATTAAATTATACAACATTTATTTCTCTTCATCATTAGATACTATAGATAAATCAATAATTAGAAATTGTTTATATCATTACATTAAGTAAAACAAATGAGATTCCATGTTGAGAGAGACTAGATATTGGAGTTCATCATTAGTTTTCTTGCAATTGACATCATTAATCTGTCAGTAAGTAATACATAGTATATGAGTTTATATTAAAATAAAAAACTTGAGAATAAACATGTAACTATTCAACCTCTACAAACATAGGTATACTTCCATCATAAATCAACATTCAATTTGTGGAACTTAAATTAAAGACAATCAGTTATGACAAACTTAACGACTTTTAAAACTTCCATTTTATTTACAAATTTTGAACTCATAATTGGAATAAAATTATATCTAAAATTTATAAGAGAAATTATGCCTAGCCAAAATTTTTCCAAATTCACTTTTGCATTAATTTATAACATTTGAAAAGTGAAACTCCAAATAAACTATAAATATTAAACTAGATAATTAATACATTAAAAATTCATATAGCACTTGTAAATATAAACATACATTGCACTCAAATACATTAACGAAATTCGGTTCACACAAAATTATTGTTTTTCAATTTCATTGAATGAGAATCGCTAGTTTAATCTGTGCCTCCTTGTGCTTTCTTTTACAAGTTTCAATTTCTACTCAAAGGTTTAAACGCTGTCTTCGACACCATTTTAAACATGCCCACAGGAAGATTACATTGTTGTAATATGTAAGATAGGGCGAAATTGTTTTTTCAAGACAATATTTATGTTGTCTGCATAAAATCATTACTTCAATACTTGAACAATGAGGAATCGTTTTAACAAGTATGAGAATCATTGAATCAACAATTACATAACACCTTTGTCTTAGTTAGAAAATGACTTAACTTTTTTAATAAAAAATACATATAGATACAAACTTTGTATTGTTTGGTAATTTGAGATCCATTAATATCTATTTGATAATTAATTGAAATTTATACCTACTAAAATAATAAACAGAACAAATTGAAGGTATTAAACTTGTTAGTTACCTATTTTAGTGTTACATTAGTAGATATAGGTATATCAAATTTATATGTAATAGTTTAGACTAGGAATTTTGGAAATATTCTGTAATCACAAAAATTAATAGTGTTTAGTAATTGTCTATCAAATAAAATATTAAAATTCTAGCCTCCATTTGCCGTAATTTTATAGGGCATATGTCTTTCCTCGAGACCTTGCATCTGGTGATGCATATCTTATATCTTCATCGTCATCAATGCTCATGACTGAACCATTCTTGACCGGACTGGAATCAAAATTAAAATTATTAACTATTGAATTGAGCATTTTGAAGAATGTGGTGAAGCTACGCTGTGATCTTGATTACAGCACGAAAATGGCTGGCTACTACTATGGCTTTCTAATGTTGGCTTTCATCCAGCAAGTGAGTGTTTGGTGGCCCACTCCTCCCTCCACCAGATATTCTATTTCTTCCTAAAAGCCGGCAACGCTGATGACTGCTCTGATAGCTCACACACCTGTGAGCCTTTTAAAAACAAAAATTAGAGGATTCAAAATCAAAATTATTAACAAAGTACTGTGATTAATGTTTGTGTCTATACAATAAATAAAAGTGTCATATATATATATATTAGTAATCCCTATTGATTCTGAAACAGCTGGACCGATTTTGATGAAGTTTTTAGTTAATTTTCAGATTGGCAAGAGGTAATCCTATGAAGTTTGATATGGATAGATTCAACAGTCTATTGTTTGGTCATATACTCATTATGTTGACACTTGCGTCATATATTTTATTAGATTATTTTTTAATATAAAAATCCAATGTCATGATGTATGTCCTTGAATGATTTCTAAAACAGCTCAACTGATCTCGTAAAATTTGACATTAATGTGATTTGGTCCAACTTGAGAGATATAACAGTTTATATTCTGATAGGCGCCATAGTAGTCAAGTACGTTTTCGGGGTTTTTTTTAATTATTCAAATTCCGAAAAACACACACAAAAACAAATTTTAATATTTCCCTGGACATTGCATATCACCTTATGTCTCATATATATATATGACTCATATATATATATATATATGCTATATCAAAGTCTGAAAAAACAGTAACCAACCAACTGCATGTTTTTTTGTTGATAATAAATATGTGATAATAAATAAAGGGACAATGTTTAGCATTTTTATTTATTGAAATAAAGAAAATATCCACTTTAATTTATCTTTGGTCCAGTAAAATAATACAAAATATTTTCAGTGGTTTATCAGTTCCAGTCAATCACTTTAAAACAATTTTTTGGGTTAACTAAAAATAAATGTTATCAATTGAAAAAAATAAAATATCTTGTTTGTAAAATAACAAAACAATTTCTTTTGTCATTAAGACATAAGCTCACTTTACATTTTGGCACTCAACATGTGACCTGCCACACCATTTTGGCACTTTGCTGTCTAGTGGTCGGGGGCATATGATCTATTTGATCCAGTCTTACATCTCTACGTATGATGGCAATTTTCTCTCAATTTCTTCGCTTAATATCATTCCAGTTCATAAGAAGGCCGTCCTCGTTTTCCACTTGTTGATGGTTTTATTGCTTTGGCTTAACCCTTCAGCTACTGGGCATTTCAGTCGGCTAAGGTAAATATGGGTCTGATCCTTCGCTGAATTCTCAACAACCACGCATACCTTTCATGTCTTATCAATCTTGTGAAAATGCGGTGGTGGGCACTTCTAATCTAAATTCAACAGCCAGAAATCTAATCTCCACGCACCCATATGTCTATTATAAACCGTGACTGCCTTTGGACATGATACATTTTGATATGCTTTTTCTTTTTAATGAAACGTCGAACTTCAGATGATGGTTTGCTGCCAACGTAAGATTTGAAGCTAAGTTCCTACTCTGTTTTGTGCTTATGGTCACTACTATATATCAGTGTTGTCAATTGTGGTCAATTTTCTACAGTAGTTCGGCC
Source organism: Eumeta japonica (assembly GCA_005406025.1). Taxonomy (NCBI): domain Eukaryota; kingdom Metazoa; phylum Arthropoda; class Insecta; order Lepidoptera; family Psychidae; genus Eumeta; species Eumeta japonica. The sequence continues at coordinate 26,466 of BGZK01002535.1, read as the reverse complement.
TTTTTTTAAATCTTTCAACTGGAACCTTGTAGCCTGGGATACATTGTAATACCTATTGGTACTTTGTCAAAGGTACATCAAAGGGGTAGTAATTTTCCAGTTATCAAAGAATAGTTTGTAGTTTGAGTCAGCTTCTGGTATTGTCCTAGAAAGGCAGAACTACGAAAATCACTGCTAGTACTTATTTTGAACAAATTAGTCAGACTATTTTTGGTCCCTGAGCTCCAGTATATTTTCAAAACAAACTAAATCCTGAACTGCCGCTTCAAGGACAACAGTTTTGTATCATTTTGTGGGGTTTCAATAATTAAACATGCATAGTGTCTATTCTAGTAGGTATATCCAACCATCAACAGCCATATACTGTTCTTTAAGACATCAAAAGAATCTTTGCCTTAAAAGCTCAATAATGGTTGGATTTTGTGAAGAGGTTATATCAGGCTGTCCTTTGGTATTTGTCAAAATTATCAATTAAAATGAATAAAACGTTTGATTTCTCAAAAGTTTACAGGACATTATTATGCTTTAGGGTACCCCATATCCTCATTCCAATGAAAACCAGGGGTTCTGAACTATTGACATGTAGAAATACCGAACTTTTCAAGTTCTTTACAGTAATATTACTGGTGCTTTTCTGGTCGTTTTTCGAATTGTATTTATTATTTCTTAGAATATATATAGAAAAATGTCGTCAAAGTGAATAAATATTTGAAAAACTGGTGCAGGGTATTCCAACGCTTTATTCTGAGACAAAGAAATATCTAATATACTGTAAATCTAGTCTCAATCTTTTCCAAAATCATCCCTCATACAGGGCTTTTCACCCTTGAAGTCCTTGTTGACAAAGGCAAGATTGGATATAGGTATAATATCATCAGAATCTGATTCGAACTCCTCTGATTCTGGAAGGAAGGAAGTGTGTTTAATCTTCTTTAGTTGCTCGTCATCAGTAGGTCCTCGTCATGCTGCTGTCCGGAAAATCCTTGACTATGTATGTGGATATATGCAATACAAATCGTCTAGGGTCCATATTCAGTTTCCTAAATAGAATAATACATTATAAACAATCACAGACGTATTATTTACTTAGGAATAAAAAACACTTTTATTTTGCATATACAATTTTCAATAAGACTTTAATAGAAAAGAATATTTTGCATGTTGTACCAAATTTGATCCATACAATTAAATACTCAAAATGCTAATATAGTAAAATGTAAACTTTACTTATCAATAATCTCTAAGTATTTTTCTTCTTTATATATTTATCAATGGCGGTAACTAGAGATTTTTATATTTTTCGGAATTACAAGTAGTTAAATAAAACTGACGCGCTCAAGTACAACCTGTTCGTCGATGTTGAATGATGGGCGATTTCGTAGATTTACTCCTAGATGGCGGTGTTCATATTATTTGACAGAAAGGATAGAACATATTCGATGCACTTATACATAAAACGACTGTTTTATTTTCTAATTAGATATTCACGAAAATATGGCTTGGTTCATATATGATCTTTTATGCGACAAAGGGATTCTATGTAACCTATCAGCCTAAACTATTTATATCTCAAGTTGGACAAATCACATTAATGTTAAGTTTTACAAGATCAGTTGAGCTGTTTATATATATATAAAACATACAGGATGATTGGATTGACATATATATACAAATTATATACTAAATATATTCAAGTTTACAAGATCATTTGACTGTTTTGCTATATATATGTATATAAAAGTAACTCAACTGATCTTTAAGGCGTATCATAGTTTGTAGCAGAGGAGATGTAACAATTTATATTCATTGTGCCATGGTGGTCATTTGTTTTTCAATTTTATATATACTCATAAAGTTCAACTGAATCTTTACTTTTGGCATTAATGTGATTTTAATTAACTTGAGAGTAACATATTAGTGCTTGCATCAAAAAAATTAGAATTGACATTTTTCAAATTTTATATATATTATATATGTATATGCGATATATATACTTTACTCATATTAAAATCTACCAAATCATACCATAAAACCAGATTGAGATTATAGATGTTATATATTTTATTTAATGACTTCAAGCTACAATTTTGATTCAGTTTGGCAAAGATGACTTTACCACATATTTGTAATTACCATTTTCTTTTTCTGGAACAATACTTCAATACTTTGCAGTGAAAATCATCTTAACAAGCATAGAAGCTGGACCTATCTTTTTTGAATCTTTGGGTATCTTGCTTTATTACTGAATTTTATATCATACACTGATTGTTAGTAGACCCTCTAAACTATACTAAAATTCATCTATTTACAAGTTTAATACTCCTGTTCCTTCAGATGATGAGTGTTGATCTGTCAATCTCTCCTTACAATGTTATATATTGGAAGTGTGCATGGACACTGATGTGGGCAGAACTTTTATAATATTACACACTGATAAATATAACTTCCGAATAATTTGATTTTATAGTATGTTATTTAAGCAAAATAGTTATTTATCATTTACCTCATCGTGCGTCTCTTCTTGACTCCAGAACACTCATTTCCTCAAACACATCAACATCTGAAAGGCATTCAAATTAGTGCTCAACAAAATATTAGTAAACGATATGGGAAAAATGTACCTACACACACTTCACATTTAATTTTGCCCAGATCATATTGAATCATATATGACTATTTTTTGTTAATTTGATTTTAAATTATGATATTTAACACATTTCCATTAGAAATCAAAATTAATATGAAATAAAATAGTATTATTAATAAAAACATTAATTTGTTTCACTGAAATGTGTAAGAAATAATTTTGGACTTCAAATTAGAGAAGTGACAGTAGTCATTACAAAAAAATATGCTAGCAAATGGACAGACAGATGCAGTGTTTGCAGTATCACCATAAAGAGCCCTAAGTGAATTGGTCAATGGTTATCATTATTTGAAAGTAAGATGAAGTTATCATGTATTCTTCATACAATTAGCTAACTTTATTTGTGTTTTAAACGCATTGATTTGACTAATATTTACAATATTATTATTATATTTTGTTGCAAATGTAGAATTCTTACAATCTTTTCAGCTGTTTCTGAGATAAATAAATAGACACTAAATAAAGACAAGCATGTCAATATGGTTCTAATTTCTTAATAGTATTTTCTAGAATTTTCAGCCCCAAACCAGCTACATTTGAACAATTCCAATATATTTTTAATTAATATTAAAATTCTAAAATCTTACAAACAAATCAATAATTTTGAAAATTATATAGACATATATTTTTTAAATTTTAACTACATGTATTTAATTCTTATAAAAATATTCTCTTGATATTACAAATTATGTTTTTTAATTTTCTAACAACACAAATGCATACGAAATACATGTCACTAAGATGTTAATGCTATTTTAATATTTATTTATTGTGTTCATTACATGTAGACATATTGTTGATAAATATAGAAAAAGTTCCATATATTGTGGTACATTTTAGTAGTTTGCGTTGTCTTTTATTTTTTTGCTGAAGGCTTTATATTATTTAGACCTCCTGTAAACCTAAGCAGTGTGCTAAGAATGTCTTTATTTTATAATGTCACTAATTCTGTCTTTTCAAATATTTTTGTAAAATGACATCCATTGGAAACATAACATCAGTAAGTAATATGGGGTGTTAGGTAACTTGTCATGAAGCTTGTTTCGTATAGTCTGCAGTCAAGTATTCACTCGCTGTTTGTTGAAGCTGAGACTTTTACAATTACAGGAGCACTTGGATTATAAAATATAAACTTAATTGAGCTGCACATAATTTAGATTATTTAATTCCAAGTTTCAAGAGCGATAGCTATAAAAAAATCATAGGGAACTTTCAACCGACTCAAAGTAAAATAATTACAAGGGTATATTAACCGTTACGGTGTACATATTGAATATTTTCTGAAAGAGCGCATTGTTTTTGTAAAGTAGATATTTGATGTAAGAACGGTTAACAAAATGATACTTTTGACTCACTTCTAAGTTAAATGGTATTTCGTTACGATCGCCATTGTTATTAGCTGGGGGTTTGCAATTATTTACAACATTGCAATTTTCTTTGGAGTTCGCCATATTTAACTTTTTCTATAAAGTTTCAACTACACTTTACTTTTATTCAAATTTATATTTCGTCAAAATAGATTCGAACGAAAAACAATTTACTTTTTCTGAAAGTTAAATTAAATCTTTAAACTGTATATTTAATATTAATTTTTGTTAGTACTGAATTTAATTCCATGAAAGTGTCGCGCCAAATACGTTGAGTTTTAATTTCGTGCCGAGCTATCACGTACACAGAGTAGTTATATCTACTCCCTACTGCTTCATACACATAATCTATGACTACAGACCCCAAAAAAAAAGAATTACTTATGAATTTGAACTAATCGTTTGTGCTTAAGCGTTTGCTTAAATATTTGTCTGTTCGATTATCGTTTATTCTTAGAAATATTAACAATTTTTTGCTAGTTGGCACTCTTTTTCTTGAATACATATTTTTTTATTTGATAGATTTGTTTACTCTTATTGTTTGTTAGAGTAAATAAATATATTGTTCTGTTGCCTTTATATTTTATTCAATATTGTTTAGAATTAATTTATACATTTCAAATTGTTACTCTGTGTGTAAGTTGGTTAGTGCATGCTGCAACGGCAATCTAATTACACCATCAACACGCCACGACCCGTCGCTGAAATTGAAATAGATCGAAAACAAAGCTATATTTCTTTGAATGTAACTATAGAATTTCCAATAAAAATTTACTAGTAATTGAGCAAAAAAAAATATTTAATTTATGGTATGTTGTTTTTAATATTGTTTTTGAAAGAGCCGTCGAAAAGCCAATGGAAGACTGACCTGAACTTATAAAGATTATTAAACAGATTTCATAGAATAATCTGAGAACGTTGATAGATTGTTACAAAGTTCTTCACAGTTGTCTTATAATAAAGCAATACAAAAGAACAGATTATAAAACTGTAAATGGAGATTTCAATATACTTACTATCAATGGCTTTTTGTTTAGACTTCAAAATTGCATTGTACTCTATAGTTGTTATGTATCTACTTAAAATCAAAAGAGTAGAATAGAGGTAAAAATAATACGGTAACTAATAACTGATTTTAATAGTTAGCTATACTATGAAACTTCATAAAATGTTTATTTGAAGTGTAACTTCTATAGAATCGTTGTGATTTTAAACCGGATGCAACGGAAAAAACGACAGGTAAGAGACACGAATTCAAAAACGTGTAGGACAGAGAGAGAGAGCAAATGTCGGTGTGTATGCATATTGCACACTGTTTAACACTTGCTTTTATTTGAGCATTTAACCTGTATTTAACTACTGTACACTGTATGCGGCTGCGTATTACAGCTTTTTAGTAAGAAGTCAGCGTGGTGTGTTATTATTTAACAGTGTTTGTGAGTATTTTTATATTTTGTTGTGCCAAATAATAAATTTTATAAGATGCCGAAAACTAATGCCGAAATGTGTCGTCAATATCGACGCAAAAAAATGAAAATAAAATTAAAAAACGTATGTTATATAAAATATCTTTAGAAATTAATCAAAATCAATTCATTTTTACCCTTGTTATATATATTCATCTCGTTCTTCTTTTGTCGATTTACTGAAGTTTTATTTCTATCGTGTGTGAATTGCACACACAGTATTTTTTTTATTAAAACCAGTATAATAAAAGGAAAAGTTGAAAGTTGTACGTGATAAAATTTAATTGATTTGTTAATTAATAAACATTCATGTTTAATGTTTCATGTACATACAATGAAAGAAAAACGTTTTTTACATTACTGAAGTCAATTTATGTCTTTAAATTTTGCAAGGTCGAATATAACTTCAAGAAAAATTACTTTATTTTAAAACAGTTGTTGGTACAGACAAGCATGATATTGATGACATTAGGATTCTACATATGACCACACTAATTTCTCTCAAATGTCAATGTATGCCATTGTTTAACGTGAAAAATTGTCTTGATTTTTCTATCCCAGTAATATTTATTCTTTTGTTTATCTGTGAACGCAATTTTGTAGATTATACCATATGCGTTTGATAATAATTTAAAACAAATCTAGTGCTTTATTCCTCTTATTTATCACATAGTGTAATAAAATAATAACTTATTAAATTATTATTTCTATGTTGAATTTAATGATAACAAATTAGGAGTTTTAAAATTTTCAGCTTTTTTCAGTCTCAACTAAACTTCTAGACTGTAATAGATTTGGATTTTTGAATGTTGGACCATTATAATTAATACAATATTTAATGTACTTGGTTTGTTTTCTTTATTCCATTGTTAAATCTGTTCTGCATTTTAAGCGGATCCACTTTTCTTCTTCTAAAGTTGCGATTTCAAAAAGACAAATTTTAAGCCATCCTGCTTGTACTGATTATCAAATATATAATTCGCAAACGCAAAAAATCTAGCTAGTATGTGAAATACCTTTTTTTTTTTATTTTTCAAAACGTGTATTTATTTTAGAAATAATAAAATGATTTGTTTAATAAGAATATCAAAACATTTTGATGTTCTCCGAGTGCTGTTTTGGTGTTTTTTTAATTTCCAGAAGAAAGATGTTTATTAATGTACATGATATGTCTTTCTCTGAAATACTTTGTGGTTCATAAAATTTAGTCATAGAAACATAATCCTGAAAGATAGTGATAAATTAAATATGGTTGCTTTACTAACCAGTATCAATTTACTGTTGATATTGTATTTTAGCTAGAATACTGTGGTACAAAATGGATTTATTTACTTATTCCCTTACAGTTTATTAGTTTAAATGAGTAATAAATTTTAAATTGTTCAAGAATTCCTTGATTATTTTGGGTATATCCACTTGAGATAGTTAATAAGCAAATACAAAGACATGAGCATTAGATTTGTTTTAAATACACATTAAACGCTGTAATCTACAAAAAATGTATATAGAATAAAGAGCAAAAATTAAGTAATATACTAAAATATATAATGTTAATTACTTAGCCTTAACATGCTTATGTTGACTTGTGAAAGTTCAGTGTGGTCACATTTTGAATTTTAAATATTTGTTATGTCATGTGCATAGCAAATTTTAGTGCAACTTGTTAAATTGTAATCGTATTGGTTTGTGCTTTGTTTTGCGTGAGTGAACCGCGATCAGTTTGCTTTTTAATGCTTGTTCACCTCCAAGTGACTCTTCATCCACTGCTTATCATTCGAACTGGCTACCTTTTATTTGTTAGTGTTGGCATTCTATTTAAAATGAATAAACATAAAATGGAAAAGATGGTCCATTTCATTTAAACTCTGGCATACCACAAGAAGCGCATCGCCGTTTGCAACAGGCTAAAGACATAGTAGGTCATTACCATTCGAAGTTCAAAATATAATTCATTTTATGGAATTAAATGCATTCGTTAAAAGTAAAATTAATAAAATGAAATCTGCATTAACAGTTGTTTATGAAAATTTCAGAAATGTATTATATATTGAGATATAGATATATATATTTAAAATTATTTATGAAATCAGCCACTATTTTGCTGCTTTTTCTTATGAACCAATATTCTCCATATTGAATAATTAATGTCTGTTGAATAATTCTATGAAAATAGCAGATGTATGTACAAAAAGTAGTGGAGGTATTGAATGCCGGTGTGGTTAGTTTCTATAAACATTGTAATTTTTTAATAAAATTTTAATTATCTAAATATAAAAAGCTTAGGTCTTAAATGGAAAGATATAATTTTTATTTCAATAGTTCATGTTGGTTTACAGAAATTATGTCTATGTAAGTATCTTCAGAGTTGTTAGCAAACTGCAATATATAAATTATTGGAAAGGTAGTGATTGAGACCTAAAGTAGAGTTTGAACTTTAGGATATACAAGCTGCAGTTTGAAAAGGGTGGGGTGTATGGATCAAGTGTTTTCCTGAACCACAAAATTTGATCAAAAATTAAAATATATGAAGAGATAGGGCAGATATTTATTAGATTTCTTTTTACTATAATGTAAAATGACATATTGTACAAAAATGCTAAGATAATGTTACTTGCTCATGCTGATTCTGACATAAAAGCTTCTTTTTAAAATAATTACAGAAATGCAAATCGAGAAAGAGACGCTTTCAAAAATAAATACCATGACCTCAGGGTGTGAATTAATTTGACGCTTAGAGTTTTTACTATTAATGAAACTGGTTATAGGTATTATATTAAATGGTAGATTAGTCTCAATAATTGTTGTTGAGAATGTGGATGCTCTTGTGGATGCCAACAGTATCTTGAGGCTCTCCATCAGGCTGAGGGCTGGAGCCTGTGTTCTACAGAAACAGAATTGCATATAATTACAGATAAAAATGTGTGATTCTAGATCAAATTGGTTAAGATACAAAGTTTTAGAGGCAATTTTAAAAATACAGTATTTTTACGACATACAACACTATTTAAAAATTATCTTACTCATTTTGTTTATACATATAATTGTAAGGATATTTCTGCATATTGTTATTGTTATAACTGTTAACATTGCAATATATTAGGCAAAATATATCTTTATCCAGAACTGGATTCTGCCCTTGCTTTGCTACATAGACAAAATGAATTTCTTCATCTTGTATATTGGCTGATTACGATAATTAATCTTGATCCTGTTCTCTATCCCATTCTCGATTAAGATCCTGGTCTGTTCTCGATGCCATTCTGTATCACTCTCCATTTCAAACCCGGTCTCCATTTAAATTGGTACCAATTCCAATCCCACTTTGATTTCAGCCCAGCTTTCAATTCTATTTATATGCGATCATGGTCACGATCTCCATTAAAATGTCGGTTCCACAGTTGATTACGATTTGGAGTTCCCATTCAAAGCTGCGGCAAATTCTAGTACTGAATAAAATTTATGCTATATTAGGTACTTAGAGATAACTATTGCTTTATGTGAGTGAAACAATTTTTAAAATTTAATAGCACAAATATGTAGATGAGAGCAAAGTAAAATCTGGCTAGTCGACCAAGCCATTCATGTTTTCATGTATATGCAATCCTGGTTCAATATTACTTAGTCTGTTAATAAAAAAACTCTTATCTGAAGAAGAAATGTTTATAAATGTTTGAAGATATTATGTTGTTTTTTTTTAAATTAAAATTATATATTTTTTGATAAATGTCAGATAGTTTTTTTACAAGGTAATAATGGAGATTGGTTACCAAAAGTTTATATTTCACAATATGTAAGATTTATACTAAAATAAAAATATTAATTAACAATCAAGGTTTTTATTTAATGTAATATTTCCTATATACCAAATAGTAGCCATTAGATAGTTGTCGTTTATCGATTAGTCAACACATCTAATTAATACTCTATTTTACTCAAGGAGTTTCTTACTATAGAAGTAATTCTCAACATTAGTTCAGTTCAATAGTAAAATACCCAGACAACGTCAGACACTAATACTAGTTTGCGTTTTCAGAAATTTCCTATTCGCTAGTAAAGCATATCATCTGTTTCATAGTAATTATGTGAATAGTTCAAACATCAAGAAAAGATCAACAATGCCCTTGTCATATTGCACTATATTACACAATCATAGTCCCCACTTGATTATGAAGATCATCTCATCACTTTGCAATGTATGCAGTCATACCTTGCTCACTTTCACATAAATTTCAACCCTTTAATTCTTTATAAAATAAATTGTACACAGTATATGCACATAAAACTATATAAAACAAATGAATATGGCTTTATAAAAAATTAATTATTTATTTTTTACTGTCATTTGGTGTATAGAAATAAGATAGAGCATATCTTTTGCAATCACATATTCTGACTGGACACCAAATTGAATTGTGTTCAGTCAAACTGTACTTAAATTATAAAGAATATACAGACAGACAGAATAGCAGCCAATCATTTGCTCTTACTGTATAGTAGTAGATATGAAACTTAATTAATCAAACCATTCTTAAGTTATAAAACAACATATATACATTCTATTGTGTGAGGTGTTAATTAGTGGAAATCCATAATAGGCACTTGCTACATGCATGCAACCCCAACCACCACTCTGGATCTGCTCTCCACTACAAATCGATATCTGTCAATTCTATCGAATCAATATTCAATTCTTTGGATAGAGATTTGTAGTGGAGGGGCATATTGAGGGTCAGCGGGTGGTTACGCTGGCCCATCTATATATACAGAACATTATTATGTGATAATAGCCTATCATTTGCACAATCACAAGTTCTGTCGGATACCAATTTCATCACAATCAGTGAAATGGTTCTTGAGTTATAAAAACATATAGACAGACAGACTAGCCTAACATTTGTGCAATCACATTAATTTGCTGTAAACTAATATTGATCAAGATTAATGAAATCTTTTAAGTTATAAGATGCAGACAGACCGACAGACAAGTAGCCTATTACTTGTGCAATCACATGTTTTACTGAATATACAATTTTCATTAAGATCCGTGATACCTTTTGAGTTATAAAGAACACGGACAGAAAAAACAAATACACAAACAAACAGTAATCTATCATTTGTGCAATACATATTCTTGCTGTATACCAATTTTTATCATGCTTGGTCAATTTGTTTTTAAATTACAAAGGGCAGACAGACATAATTAAAATGATAATATTGGGATGAGTTAGTCATAAAACGAATATTTATCATAAAATTTTACACAAAAATTTAATGTACAAATACACTACAATTTATATACTAGCTGGCTGGCACTGGGACGTTGTTCAGTACTTTCTTGTAGGTGACTTGGCCGTATAGTTAATGCCCGCAGGCATGGGCATATATTTTTTCCTTTGTATTGATCAATGTCAATTTCAATCCTAAAATCTCGACGTCGTTTTCGACTCTAATCCCGGTGCTTAATTCTGATCCTGTCCCAACATTCGTTTTCGACGCTAGTCCCGTTCACAGTTTCGGTTCTCGTCTCGGCTTCGATTCTGATCTTGGTTCCGTTCCCGATTCTGCTCTCCGTTCCTCTATCAATTCTAATTCTACAAATCACAGTTCCGATTTCAACGAAGTTGGGGATTATTATGAAAATAAAATATAGCTAATATTACTCAAGTATAGTGTAGATTTTTATGAGTAAATAAACTTTTAGAATCGATGTTTGATAAGTGAATCAATAATACAAATACATGGTCGTAACTTGGGACAAAAATTAGTAATATAAAAAACAAAATATGAAGTCTCATTCAAACTTTGAATTTTGATCCGGTCTTTACTTTCATTATCAACTCCTTTTTGGGAATGATGACTCAGTGTTGTGATTCCTTCCGCTCCTCGTCCTTGATTTCGCTTCGATCTGATCCCAATTGAGGTTTTGCTCCCGATCAATTGCGATTCAACTTTTGACTCAATTTCAATATGTAACCCATTTTAGGGTTTCTTTTCATGCAGAAACCTAAAATATACCTAAATCTAGCTCAGTTAGCTCTTCGACCTTCCTAGTAAAGGCGCATCGTGATCTTTTCAGCCATTGTAAATACCCCGGACAAATAGATACAAAGGATCGTCTTGATTTAATCCTGATTCTGCTTGCTCCTGATCTCGATTGCGGTCCCATTTTTGCTTCAGCTCTTATAGATTATTCCCATTTCTAAGGGTTTTCTATTTAGAAGGAACCCTAAAAATATCGCGATTACTAGTATTGTGTAGCTCAGTAAGAAGCTCTTCTATCTCTGAGTGAAAGTCGCATCGTGATTTGTTCAGCCATTCGGAAGATACCCCGAACAAAAGATAGACAGACAAATAGAAAGGGTTATTTCTTTCATACATACCTTATCTTGATAATAATGAACACAACAAAAACAATTATCAATTTGGTATAGTCCTTAGGAAGTGATGCTGCGTATATATTTTAGCAACTATTTTATGTATATAGATAGTTTCTGAGCACTGCCATTTTCATTCAATTAGGCTGATTAAAACCTAATTCCCAAATTTGAATGCAACTTAAAATAAATGGGAAAATATTAAATTAATAAAAATAAGATATTAATTTTATTTCTTTATTTAATTTATATTCATATAAAATATATTTTGATTAACCATGATACAAAGCAATATACATTGTAAACATTTCTATGTAGGAATGAGAAAAGTATTTCAATTTGTTCTGAAAAATGTATAGAATGCATTACACTAAATGCGAATAGAAAATATACCAATTCACAATATACATATTTATGGAATAATAAAACAACTTTTCTTCTACATATATAATAATTTTTAGAACTGACAAATTTATTTATCTTGAGTATTATTAAAATCAACGACAAAGAAAAAATATAGTAATTTTATTTATCAACATTAGTTTTATAATGACTCTTTTTGGGAAACAGAGGGTCCTATGTATAAAACCTGTGACTAGGGGGCATCATTCTTACAAGCCATTAACTCCTATTTTATAAAAAGTGCACTGAAGTACATTTCAGAAAAGTTAGATTAATATATAATAAACAATTTAGAAAATAGATGTACCTTTTTCTTCTTTTCTAGCCCTAATTATTTTATAACATTCTGTGCATCTTGCGACTCTCACATTTGATCAGAAAACTAACAAATGAATTTATTTATTCTTTCTTAAATTATTTATAATAAAATTTCAATTTAATATATGCAACATTTTTTTCTTTGCAAAATATTATAGAGTTCATGGCTTGCAGAGTTGACACATTACCAGTTCTTGCATTATGTATTTAGTACTTTCTTTATGAATCTTCCAGTTACAAATAATTTTATTTGACAATTTCGTAATGTTACCAATCAGCTTCATTTATTGTAGAATTTGATGTATAAACAAAATATCTAGTGCAATTTCAATATTAGTCAATTAAATAGTAGCAAATAGATCATGTTTTACTTATTGTATAAATTTATAACTCTTTCAACATTATTATTATACATATCAAATATTGTAAGATATGGTCAGACTTCTCATCTGTGATTGTGAAGCAAATGTCGGTCATATTCATGTTAACACATAAAGTTCATTAGATCCAGAGAAAACAAAATTACAACTCAAATTGTTATGGAGCTAGAAACATTTTTAGACACCAATCCCTAAAAATATTTCTAATCTTGTGCCAAATGTACAATAAAAACAAATAATGTTTATATTTTACACCTCATCAAAAATTAATGATTACTAGTATACTAGAAATACTATCTGAAACAATTGTGGCAGCCCATTCATAGCTACTAATCAATGTTTTTCAAGAGAATCCTCTGAAGATGATAGATAATGTGATATCTGTTACCTTTAAAGGCAAAAAAACATTTAGAGTACACATATAATAAATTCACCCTTAACTTGTAAAATTGATGGACTTATGACATTATGGGTTACACCAAAACTAGAAACAATTCATAAAGCTAATCCATAAAATTTGACAGATAATGTATTAATAATCTGTTAAATCTTACAGATTGGGTTTTTTCTTTTGGTGCAACCCGTCAAATATCATTAGAAATTCTTGGTTAATTTGTGATAAAATAAAATATTATAAGAAACAGAGGGAGTGATAAAAGCAAATACTGGAATATATCATCAAGAGTGAATTACAAAATTGTCATATTAATTTGGGTTAGATATGGTACTATTTTACAATGAGAAGTAAAATGCCTCAAAGTGATACACCTGTATTTACAAACTATGCTCTTACTGAGGCTGTACATTTACTGTTGTTTTCTATGTCAAAAATTTAAAAACAGAAGTGCATATTGTAAGTGGGCCTAGTGTCAGTCATGATTGTGGGTATTGGTGGTTTTTTTTTATTATTCAATCTTATAATAACAAATTTATTTTTATATGTCTAACATAGCTATCAATCAGTCACAATTCAAGGTCTATCTAATTGGGTTTTTGAATTGTAAATTCTAGTGACTAAATGAAGAAAAATTTTATTTATTTCTATTGATAAGTCCATATTTCTGAAATGATATTTTTGGTGTTGTAGTTTGTTGTGAGAAAAAGTAACCAATCAAACTTTATTGAATAGTCTTTAAATATTAGTAATTTAATCGTATCCACATATTACATTGAAATATTAATTATTGTTATGATGCAGTGTCATTATAATATTAAAAGCTACCAATTAAACATAGAAATGCAACAATTATTACCTTATAGGTTTAAACCACAAAGTAACTGATATATTAGATACCATTTGACACTCCAGTTATTTGAATAACTAACTAGCTATGTATTGAAGACCAAATAAATAAAAAAAAAATGTTTTTGAATTGCAAATTTAATTCAATTAAAAAATACCCTTATAAATTTTTTGTTTACAATCACATTATTTATAGGTAACAATTTCTCAAAAACAATAATAATTATTCTTTTTAAAATAAATTCTAAACAGGAAAATGTACTACTTAATTATGACAGATTTATCTGGATGATTACATTATATTTCAAATAAATGTTTCAATTATACATATAAATTAAAAAGTCACCATTAAACCTAAGTAATCTCATCCATAAAAACGAAATCAACAATCATTACAATAAACTAAAACTACAACAGATAAATTAATATTTGTGATATCTTACTGAAGAATGGATTACATGAAGCTTATTAATTTCTAGAACCAGAACAGCATGAAGATTGTGTTGGTTGTTGATCCTCAACTATCACAACACCAGGTAGTCTGGCAGTATTAGTTTGACTTTGAGAGGCATCTGCACGTTTCATCATATCCAGAGCGAGATCCAAAAACAATTCTTCTATACCCTGATTATGTTTTGCTGAGGTATAATGATGTTTTGCTCCTACTTTATTAGCATAGCTGAAAGATATTAACGATTGTTGTAATACAACTTTACATCATTATAGTAATAATGTGAAATCCAGCTCAGTTAAACTTAAGTACTGTAGGCTAACTTTAGAGAACAGTTTCACATCTGATCTAACATCATGTCCGAATTTGGCAAAGATACACCAAGAGTGGAATAACAAGTAACATCAGGTTAAACTTAGTCCATGTATTCATGAAGTTTGCACTAACTGTTCACGCTATTGTGTGTCTTATTCAGAAAATGAATTATTAGGATTTGGAATTAATTCGTAGTGTTTTTTTAATTAAAAATAATGATTTATTTTGATCCAAATACAAAAAATACCTTATTCAAAATATTTCCATTGTTTTTCTACTACTTTCTGGCAAAGCGTATACGTGCTGGAAAAACTCCTTGGCCTTTGATGAAATCCAATAGACTCATTTTGGCAATCTTGATGAAGTGAACTTCTGATCAGTTGGTCATGTGCCATCGGAATAGTGTTAATCTGAAGGTGCCAATGTAGATGCGGCGGGTGAGGTGGTACGTCAACAAAATTTTCAAATGCGTTTTACCGGTTTTCGAAATGTGGACGAAGGCGTGCAACAAAATAACTTTGTCATGCTGCTGTATTCCAATCGTTTTTCTTTTAATGCACAACTCAAACGGATCAAGTGTCGTGGTGATCCCCAGTTATGGTTTTTGGATTTGGTTTCAGTTCGTAATAAATCACTCCCTCTGATCCTACCAAATACGAGCAGAAGCTTGGATCTGAATGTTCTGCTTCGCCACTGATGTTGATGGCTGACCGGGCTTTACCCATGACTTTCAGCGCGCTTGGGATTGTCGCTATTAGATCCATTTTTCATCACCAGTGACAATTCGATTTAAACCCTTTCGTTTTGTTCGTTCAAACAGCATTCACAGGTTAAAAGTCTCAATGTCTCTCAGTTTTAATTCATATGGCACCCAAACCCTGCCTCTTTATGGCACCCAATAACCCTGCTTCTGGATCATTCCCATTATTTTTGAGGCGTTTCCTACCGTTGATAAATCAACTGCTTGATGTAATTCTTGAAAAGTTTGACACCTAATCTACATCAAGCAAGTCCTGTCTTCATCTTCAAATTTTTTGCTGTCCAGGTCGTTCTTTGTCATCTAGCTTGGAAATCACCACAAAACGCGCAAAACCTTTACTTCAGAGTTTGCTCAGCTAGAGCATGTTGTGAACTTCCATAGAATCCGGCGACTTCGGCAGTAGTTTACCATATTAAAATAATGGACAAAGCTCCCGCAAAACACTATTGGCACAAATTTGGACATTTTATTTAATGTCACAAAGTGTTGTTGTTTACGTTTTTGAAATTAAATAATAATGGCAATGACACCTGATATCAACTGGTTTAAATAAATAAATTACTGTCGGAACAGAGAATACATTACTAGGCCATCTTTATAAAACGCTATGAATTAATTCCAAGTCCTAATATTTTACAATAATCAGTTTCAGCTATATATGAACGTACCTATAGTTAGATTTATTGTGATTTAGGATGTGTTTTACTATGGTTTAATTATTTCCCAACAAATATGTTTGAAAATACTTAAAACCATAAAGTTTTAAATTAATTTTAAACCCATCTTAATCAACCCTGGTTAAATGCATTTGGATGCTACTATGCTAAGTGATGGTATATAGGTATATATATATATATATATATATATATATATATATATATATATATATATATATATATATATATATAAATCAATAGGCACTCCTTAGTCTTGCTAAAACTCAGAACACCTTGACTGAATTGGCTGATCCCTTTTATGTTGTGTTCTTATTTGTCAGGGCAAGGTTTGTATACAAGGAAATAGTACTTTTCTTTTTGTTTATCTGGGGTATTTTTGAAATAGCTGAAATGAACATGATGCATTCACTGGAAAGTAGAGAACTTATAGGGCTATATTTAGGGTATTTATATCCTGGAAATATTTTGGGTTTGTACCTGAAAATTGAAATACCCTTAAAAATTGGATAATTTATAAAAATTGAATCAAAGATCGATATTAGAAGCAGGAACAAAATCTGGATATAGATTATCGAGACAATGAAAACCAAGCATGTTAAATAACATTGGGATCGTGATGGGTACAATGTTATTTAAGTAAATGTAAAAGATGTAGCAATTCATAGTAGTGTCCATATGGATGAAGCGTAACGAAAGTTATGTACAATAAAGTCTATCAAGTGTTTGATTCATTTTTATCAGAAGTAAGAGTTAAAATGTATCAAATATAAGAATAAAAAGACAATAAATAAAAAAAAAAACACTAATGCAGTAATCGCTATAAGTTCGAGAAGTTTAGTCCATGTGGGCAAAAGTCACATATTTGTACCAATTGGTTCAAATACATAGCTTTGTTTTAATATCAGTTTAGTTAAACAGATTCTAAAACACTTTCAATTTAGAAGGATATTTCCGCAGAGTAACATATTTGAGACACAGTTTATTTAGACACAGTCAGATAATAAGATTTTCCAAAATGAAAACTTTGACCTGTAGCAGAAATGTGATAGAAAACGGATCCATATCTGAATCAAATCAAAATGAGATCAGGTTCAGAATGGGTAAAGTGACTGAGATTGGAAATTGGGACGGGGATCAAAATCAAAACTGAGACCGAGATTAATAACAAGACAATTGATTTAAAAGATGAAGGTATTAATTTCCTTTGGAATAGGGCAGACATACATAATGACTTTAATAAAAAGATAGAACAAAGTTTACCAGACCAATTAGTTGGTTGATAAATGTTTATATCCTATAACATTTAATTGTATATCACCATTGTTAATTGCAATGTAGAAGAATTGTTTTATTGTTTAACTTGGCTACCTTCTAACCTTTGCATTTTTTTAGGCATTTTGAATCACTTCTAAATATTTCAGAAGTTAAATGCCCAGCATGTGATCTATCTCTAACCATATAAGTAGTAATACATCTTATGTGTGCCATATTCATTCACAAAATAATGTAAACATAATATAATAAATTCGCATGTGCACTGTAACATTTATCTTCAAATTCAAAACACAAATAATATAGGATTTGAAAGAATGCTTAGATTATTAATATTTACATTACAAATGCAATATTTTGGAAAAAAAAACGTCAAAACTTGACAAGATTTAATAAATGTATGCAACCACTCAAAAAGTGCCTAAAAATCAAAATGAAAGAGAATACCTTTCAGCCTCTTCAAAGGGTACAGTCCTTTCATGTTCTAGATCTATTTTGTTTCCAACAATCACTAAAGAAACTCCAGTTCCAAGCATTCTCTTCAATTCTTTAACCCAAACCTTCACCTTGCCAAATGAATCTTCATCAGTTATGTCATAAACGAGGATAGCGCCATTGGAATTTCTATAATAAATCGGGCCTAAAGCATGGAATCTTTCTTGGCCTGCTGTATCCCATATCGACAAATTGATTCTATTGCCGTCAATATTGAGTTTTTTGTTCATAAAAGTAGCCTAAAAATCAGAAAAAAATTATTGTTTCACGCAAAACAAACTTAATCAAATTAAACCTATTATTTTGCCCTTTAGAGTTGTTAAATGTTTATCATTGAATTTATCTTCAATGTATCTTAGTAAGATAGAAGTTTTTCCGACGCAACCTTCACCGAGTAATACTACTTTAAAGTTGTACGATCCATTCGTTGCGGTTGCCATTTTTATCTTGTTGTGTGGCAAATAATTATTAAATGAAATATTCCTAATCTATATCTAACAAAAAAGTCATTACGATTCGAAAAAGATAAGTACTAACGTAGAACTACTATAACATCTGAGCAATGTTTTGTTTGGATGAAATATTATTAATTGAATTAGTGAAATCACAAACGTTAACGACAAACAAAAAGATTAATAGGATTATAAACAAACTCGGCACTTATACGTATTATTGTACTTAATACTTAACAACAGCGATGAAAAACTTCAACTGATTCCAAAGAGTTCTAGTTTCATTAGCTGCCAACAGAAATTGACATTAATATACTTCTGATTGATTCAACAAGTTACATGAACGCAATTGAATCAACTGCATGGCCTATGGTCGTATGCATTAAACATTTTATTTTAAATGTAGTGAAACGTTGTTCACTTCAATGAATATTTCACTATTAATAGTAAAACTCATATTTTATATCAAATACATTCGTAAAAGGAAAAGATAGAGTGATTAAAAATCAAAATTTATTGCTTTTCCCACTTCTTCCCACTTTCCATTTAAGGGGTTCAGACTTTCATTTGAAATTTGAATCTTTTTAAGGATAACGACATGATAACCGAAATGAATAATTATGTTTAGGGAAGAGGTTAATAAAATTGGTATTTGAAAGATAAAAAAAAATAACTCAACGAGAAATTTACCATAAAAGCAAAAATAAGCCTCGTTTCATGGAAAAGACAAAAGTTCTAGAGAGGAGCACCCAAGTAGGCCTACTGCGAGTTTTTGAATAGTTTGCTCACCTACTTTATATATTATGCTAAGTACGTTTGGCATTTACAAGCGAGATTAAAACAAGTCTAATGTACAAAGGAAGAAAATATAGTTTTATTGTTTTCAGAGTATTCTGTGCGCTTGTGTACTAGCGTGCGTATGGTGTGTGTGTGTTCGGGTTGAGGAATGGTGTATAAGGATCATCAGTTAGAGCGAGTGTGAGTATTATTACAGAAAGTAGAAAACGAAGACAATAGAGTTCTCTTCGTTCAAAGTCAGATATAATTAATTGATATAAAGAGACAAAGAAAGAAGAATATAGCGAACAAATGAGCTAACTTAACAATCCATCGATTTAACTAAAAAATTCAAAACCATGAATTTGAAAAATGAAATTCGTAAAACTTGGTTTTGTGCTCTTTTATTATTATACGATAACCGTTATCTATCAAAACATTAAATCAAATAATTTCGAGAAAAAAAAATAAACCTTTATTATATTTTTAAAAGTTTCCACACAACCATTTTTAACAAAGACATATATTTTCAAAAACTATAAAAGATTTCTGCTAATTTAATTACTTGGTAGTAGAATTGAATTTAATGTTCAAATAATTATTAAGAAAAAATAATTGCATAGGAGAAATAAAGTCAACGCTTAATATATAGCAGCTAACGACCCTTTCCAATAGTCTATTAAGACTTTGGTCAAATATTGTATCAATTAATATGTTATACCAATTTTATTCGTAAGAGAAATAAAAAACAAAATATCACATTTGATTTTTTCTTATACTCTATATAGCATAATTTAAATATTTTATGAGTGTTAAGATAAATATTTGAAGGGTGATCTGACATAAAATTGTATCAAGCTTAAGACTACTACACTTAATTTTTTTTCTGTTCTATTATATACAGCGTCATGTAAATAATAGTTTGTATTCGTTACGTTGGTTTGTTTTACATGTGTCTTTATATAATGACACGGCAATTTTTCTTTCGTCAAGAAATAATTAATTGTATTTATATATATGCATTTTAATTTTATTAATAAAGTTCAATTTTTCAAATTTTTAAATACGATTACTTAACCAAGGTTTGATAATTTACCTAGCATTAGAAATAATCGTAGTTAAACTTTTTCCCCAAAGATTGGGTAATTTGTTGAGTCAGTTGTTCAGTGAACATTGGAAATATCACAAATATTAAGATAATATTTTTATTTCCACATTTTTTTTTTATAATTTACGTATTTTTTCATTCATCGAGATTTCTAATTTTGTCTAAATACCGGCATTGCTACTATACGATAGCGTGAGATAGTCGTATTGAGCACTGCTATTTCAGAGGGTATCTTATTTTCAGATAATTTTAAAATAACGTGGTTCAAGGAGTAACGTTTTTGTTGGAATTAGAGTCCTTGTAATAAACCAAAGACGAATAAGGTATTGAAATAGCTAAGTTACTTAATTCGCTCAGTGCTATTATATGTACCGTTGCACTATGGTACTTACCCTGTACTGTATATATTGACGTCAAACTTACTTTGCGATGGATTGCTAAATTGGAGGAATGGTGAATTTTTGTATTTTTTTTATCGCACTTTTGGTCTTTCCGTAATTTGTTTCTTATTACTTTCGAAAAATTAATATCGAATCATTAGAGCAAAAACGTGCATTGGACGTCAGACTAACGTCATAGTATACAAGCTGAAAGTTTCTCTGTGCAATGTCCCGATAGAGATAAGAAAGACTGGCCACTATGAAGTTTGGATTATCGTGGCTTTGGTATGTACTGTGGTAGCAAAGGTGTAAAAGATTGCACCCGATATCGTTAAAGTGTAAACTAATATTTGTTTATTATATCTTCGAGTAATATAAAAATCACGTCATCCTTTGCCAGATACTTAATATCGTGGTAATACCTCAACATTCTCAAATATTAATTAATTGTAATTGTACTTACGTTATGGAATAAAAATTGAATTTTATATAAGTTTCTTGGGTAACTATTAAAAGATATTTTCTTAGTAGCTAGACACTTTCGACAGTTCTGACATGCTGCCAGACAACGTTGAAGGTCAGTCGCAGGTGCGAGCGCGAAGATAATGTTATATAAGAAGATTGTAGTAAAGATAATTATTTAGAATTATCTATATAAAAAAAAAGAGAAAAACAAATAACTACTATGATTTTCAGATTAGTAAATTAATTAAAAGTAAATATAATTAATTAATAAGTAAAGTTCAGGAATTTTATAAACCTTGTTTTTAAAATTATAGGAAAAAAATTGAATGCCTTAATAACTTGCGGAAGGACTTCTTTAGAAAAGATATGAGCTACTACAACAGAAACCAAGAAGAACGGGCCAAATTTGCACAGAGCAAAGTAGAAATACCAACATGTAAGAACAGACATTGATATTTATGCACTAAGTGAAGAAAATGGAAAAAAAATAAAAGAAGGATTTCTTTTAGGAAGAGCTTGATACAGTCAACTGAATTCCACTTTATTATCGATTACAACGGAAGAAAGAAAGAATGGTTGCCCTATTTGCACTTGGAAACTCATTAGACAATACACGAGCTATTAGAACAAGAACCAAGAAGTATGCGCCGAGTTAACTATGAAGCACATATAAAATTCCGTTTTATACCATAAAATAAATACAATTAAAATTTATTAAAGTTAAGGGTGTAGAAGGGGTGTCACGATACTAAGTGTGTGGCAATGGTTGACATGATTATTTATATTATTCCGAAGAAAATATAAAAAATTCCGGTTAATACTTTAACGATATTAATAGCACTTTTATACACCTTGGCCACCTATTATCTGCCCATGCCACAATAATTTGAATTTTATAGTAGCGGTCTATTTCTACTTCTATTGCGGGCATTGTGCAGAGAAACGTTTAGCTAATATACTGCAATCTATATATGGTGTTTACGGGCTCTTAAACTATACATATACATATAAATCAGCACATTATATAATTTCAATTTATATGTCAAAATTTTTGATGTAATTCCCTCTTGAGAACATCCAATATAATCCCATACACAACAATATAATGTAATGTAATGTAATAAATGTAATGGTTTATATGTAATGTATCTGGAAGAAAAAATTCCAGATAGAGTTAAATTAAGAATTTATATGCAAGTCCATCATAATGACGTATCTTTATTGCACTTAATGGGATTGTAATGTTATTTGTATTTGTATGGATCCTATCTGCACTTTACCTGTAGGTTTGTATCAGTTCTTATCGTAAATCCTTTTGGACATAAAAACCAATGTGGATTTCCGAATACGAAATAGTAAATGTTTTTAATGCATTTAAATGACAATTCCACAATCAGAAAAAATAATGTATTCTATATGTAAATCCAGATAAGAAGTCTGTAGACATATAAGTTCCATTAAATTTTACGTTTCTCTTCTTCGAAAGTTTAATGAGTATTGTTATGGATTTGCAGCGACAAAAGCACATTAGGTCTCAATACAATTATTTCTTATTGGAATCTATTGGGTATTTTCAACAGGGATGTCTGTAACAGACAGATATACAGACGTTACTACAGAGAGTTATGTTACAGGTGTTTCGTTTTTGACATGAAACGTTTTTAAGCTTACACCGAAACATACGGGTATCAGGCCAGAACAATGGACCGCAATATAAAGCTCTATATCCTCTTTCCACTTAAATAATTACAAAGCCATTAGTCTTAAAATCATAACTCTAGTGTCATTATTTTTCACGACTCGCAACGCGCAGCGTATGAGAGTGCTCTACTCTCAACATGTGGGTATATTTCAGTTTAGCTACATAAAATCGTTCTTATATGTTATACTAGACGTTAAATCTACTTTATTATTAATGTTTAAATAACTAGAGACATTATATTCTAATAATATTTTATTTTTCAATTGATTTATGTTAAATTACACAACATAAATTATAATTGAAAAATATGTGTACCGCCGTCCATTGGTCTGTGCGTTGGTGGTTCTTTACGATTTAGAGAAATGTAAACAATGGATTAAGATAAACTGTATTAAATAACTTTCCATGTATTATAAGGAGGATCTATATTGATTTCTATTATTGAACTTGCGACCGTTAAAGAGTTATTAATGAAAGTGGAACAAGAGCTCTAGTTTTTCTCTTTTAAAAACTGTTATCACTATTTTCTTTTGTACATGCGAAAAAAAGATTGCTTAGATTCTCAATTGGCTGTCATTACTTTAAACAAGTGTTTCAAAAGGTTTTTTTTTAATCCATTATTTTTCTAACTGTCACTCCTTTTATTCTTTTCTAGTATAATACGCGCGTGAGTCGTACTCTTTTGGATTTTCAAATGTACCTTTTGTTGTTTGCTCGCCGTTATGATTTTGAATTTGCGTCCGCTCAGGCGGGTTAGCGCGGAAGGGCACTGCGCAAATAATCAAAACCCGCGTTCTCGTGCCTTTCTATACATCGTCGTAACTCATGACTCGTACACGATAGCGCGATTCTTTCGTGCCTTATAAAGTTTGTTTTGATCAATTGATTCAAATAAAAATAAATTAAATTTGGACAATAATTATTGATGAAAATAACCAGGCAGTGTGTGAAAATTTATTACAACTCAACATGTCGGCCTCAGCCAGTGCCAGAGCCACTCGCAAATATAAATCACGGGTAATGTCGGAAAGACGGGGCCATAAAGGTATCCAAATATCTATCGCTTAGGTATCCACATGTTCGACGTCTAGCAAGCGAGATGGTTTCAGGAGCGTCGCACACCTACCACGGCGCACTTGGTGAACGTGGAGGACAACGCGAGCGCCTCTGTCTATGCAGTGCCTGTCACCATACCATATGCTGTATCTGTATTGTATTAAAATGTTTATATCATTTTGTTTTCATTTCAGTATTTAACACTATAGCTGATGTAAAATTTCACATCAGACCAACGACCGCTTGTCCCGTCACTGCCCAAGCACCAACCGATTTTTTTTTGTTAAATCAGGTATCTGATTGGAAAAAAAAACCTAAGAAAAAATAGTAGCAGGAAGTATCTACAATAACTACTAAATATCTTTTTCTAATTTATATTAGTTTGCGGAAGTTCTTATTATCAATAATTTTTCAAAAGAGTTTCCTTTGACTTGCTTGTCCACGGACTCCAAATTTGCTGTTTATTTGCTTGATTTCACTCTGTTACAACGTATTTTTATTCTTCTATACCGCTGAACAGTAAAGTTTAGTGTGATCTGTTGTGTGATATATGTGATCTATTGCATGTGGATAGTTTGTTAAAGCTTATTTAAAAAAAAAAAAAAAACCCTTAAACAAATA
Organism: Eumeta japonica; assembly: GCA_005406025.1. NCBI lineage: Eukaryota > Metazoa > Arthropoda > Insecta > Lepidoptera > Psychidae > Eumeta > Eumeta japonica. Next base: position 1,738 of record BGZK01002535.1, on the reverse strand, counting down.
ATGCAATGATTTTGGAGTATATAATAGCCCGCAATAAACAAAAACCAAAGCATAAAGTGAAATATGAAAATGAAAAATGAATAATAAATAAATATCTAATCTTCCTAAAAGGAAATACGTTAAGGAAGGACATTTGAAAATTATTATATTATATTTAATATAATATAATAATAAATAACATATAATAATAAAAAGCATAATGAATGCTTTATATATTATAATTATACATAAAGCATTAATTATGCTTCATGAGAGGCTAAGCTTTAACAATTATGACATAGATCTCTGATATCACACTATAAAAACTTAAAAGAAAAGATTGATTAATTTGATTTACTTATGACTTTTAGATGTCCTTTAATTAGCAGTTTAATGATTAAAAATAAATATATGTTTTCAGTAATAAAGGGCAAAAATATTTTTTCAAATCTCGCTTATGAAATTATTTATACTTTTAGAAAAACGTAAAGGAATTTATTTGAAAAAGTTAATAAAGATCAATTAAGAAATTGCAATCTATGGCACAAATTTGTGAGTTGAAGACAAAACCCTTTTGTTTCAAAATTACGTCGTAGTTGAAAAATACTTTGTTTGATTCGTTAGATTTCAATAACAACGAATTCTATAGATCTTCGTAGTTGAATTAACTACATTGTTTAAGTATGGAATTCTGAACGAAGTTTCAAACAAAGGAAATATTCAAAAGGGCTATAAATTTGGAATGTAATGGACTTTAGAAATAATAATAAAAAAAATTAGGATTTATTTTTATGTACAGGCTGAGTGAATGGTCGCTATAAAAATAGATAAATAATATTTTTTATCATTTATGTCAATTTTGAATATTTATTTTAATTACACAATTATAAGAAGGCTGTTATTTTTGTATCTGTAATATCAAAAAGAAACAAACATCTATCATTTAATATGATTTTATAGCTTTTCAAAGTATTCGCAATGATGATCGATGCACTTTTGCATACGCTGAAACCAATGTTATTGCACTTTTTCCGTTCTGATTGAGGTATCTCCAAAACATGCATTTTGAACGCATCAACGGCCTTTTCGCGACTCGAAAAACGTTGACCACCTTATTTTATTTTTCACTCTTGCAAATAAATAGAAATTGTTGGGTGCCAAATCGGGGCGGTACGGCAGATGACCCGATCCCTTCCAAAGACAGTTGTTTGGGCCTAAGTGTGACAGCTAATATTGTCATGATGAAGAATGATTCTGCATTGTCGGTTGTTTTTCACCTTTGTTGCTTGAAATTGGGGCGGTACGGCAGATGACCCGATCTTTTGACCTTCCAAAAGACAGTTGTTTGGGCCGACGTGGGACAGCTAATATTGTCATGATGAAGAATGATTCTGCGTTGTCGGTTGTTCTTTCCACCTTAATTTATTTTTCACGCTTGCAAATAAATAGAAATTATTGGGTGCCAAATCGGGGCGGTACGGCAGATGACCCGATCTTTGACCTTCCAAAAGACAGTTGTTTGGGCCGACGTGGGACAGCTAATATTGTCATGATGAAGAATGATTCTGCATTGTCGGTTGTTCTTTCCACCTTAATTTATTTTTCACTCTTGCAAATAAATAGAAATTGTTGGGTGCCAAATCGGGGCGGTACGGCAGATGACCCGATCTTTTGACCTTCCAAAAGACAGTTGTTTGGGCCGAAGTGTGACAGCTAATATTGTCATGATGAAGAATGATTCTGCATTGTCGGTTGTTCT